>PITA01002285.1:10559-23641 GCA_004023965.1 Spilogale gracilis | reverse complement strand
TGCTTTTTCCCTCTGTGGAACACAATAAAGTATGAAATTATTTAAAGCACACTCAAATAGTAAGGAATTGATAAACTTTTCTCAAGGTCATGCAGGTGCAGTTTACACCTCCTCTCTCAAAAATAAACTGTATCTGTACTTGACCATGATGTGGGATGTATCATCAGAGGTTTTACAGGTGATGGATCCTGGTGTTTAACTTCCCTTAGTCTAACAAAACTCTCTTTACTAATCTAAGGGGAGATACTTATCTTTGAACTTGAGTGACTGGAAGGCTAACTTTAGAGATGCTTATAATGATGTGTGGGCTTTGGGAATCACTTCAGTTCTTACACTTCAAGAACCACTTGCTAACCAGGATAATACATTTAACTTAAAACACATAATGTATTTGTATTTATAGCAGTGGAATGATAAAGTGATATCAGCTGTTATGGCCAATAGCAACAAGACAGCATAACTTTGAGAAAGCAATGATAATAAAACACAGTTCTTTAGCCTTTAATTTATGCAAACATTCAAAATCTCAAAAGGCAGATACTATTGTAATTATAGTTATTTATATTTTTACAAATATGATAACTGAAATGATGAGCAGTTGAATCATTTGTAACAGTGAGCATCTGTTATATTTTCCCTCCTAGCTTCAACTCACTCTTCTTTCTTTAGAGTAGTAACAGCATTCCATTTTTCTCTAGGGAAACAAACCACTGGTGTTTTCTGTTGGTGTGGTTTAGGTGAAGACATTTCCACCCTGTGGTCGGTATTAGGCATGTGACCCACCCTGACCAATCAGCATTATGGGTCACGGTGATTGGTTTAGGCTGGGCCTGTGACTCATATCTAGTGATGCTTTCAAGCTCTTAAGAAAGAATGAATCACTTTCTTTGCTTGGACTGCTAATGGTAAAGATGAGGCAGAGAGAGGAAAACAGAGCCTTAGGACAAGGAAGCCGGAGACCAGTTGTTAATAACATGCGTTGAGCCTTTGGATCCATTTAAGCCTGAAGTTTTTGATCTTCCAACTTTTCCTTTAAGTGTGCCAATGTATTTGCTTAAGCTGTTTGAATTGGGCATCCTTCCCTTTCTTGCATCCAAGATTGTCTCGGTGAACAGATTTATTCCATGCAAGAAGTTAGTTAATGAGAATTGACATTTGAAGTCAGGTACTGATTTCAAGGGATTATATATGTGAAAGTGTGCATTTCACAACTTCGTTAGCAACGGTTTTGGGGGCAATTTCATCCAACATTTCTTGAGTTAGGACATTACCTTGGTCAATATGCATGGGTCAAGAGGAGAGCTAAATGTTAAATTCATTTGTTTAGCTCTCTGTTCCCTTGGGTTGACTCTGGATTGTGATGAATTGCAGCTTTGGGCTAATGTGTTGCCTTATCTTCTTGTGTAAAACTGTAAATGTCATATTAGATTTAACTGGGAGAGGCAGGGGGTTGTCTTCCTGCAAGCCTTGAGTTGTATGAACTATGCAAATGAGCATTCACATAAGAGTGCTGTGTTTGTCTTCCTCATTGCTGCTCTCCCTGCAGGGCAACTCTAGCTAATCTAGTAATTAGTGGTAGGAGGCTTGCAAATCTGCAAGCTAATTTACTCATAAAAAAACCATGTTTAAAATGACATTAACTCACTAGGTTTCCATGTGGGGCTTGGCACACAGTTGTTCCAGTCCCTTGGCTATATCCCCTGTTGTACTTTGCAATGGGGAAGGGCATTAGAGTCTGCTTTGAAAAAAAGAGGTATGGAAACGGGGAGGAAGTCAAGACAGAAATTGTTATCTTTGGAGCTGCTTATATCCTAATAGGCCGTATTAGTGATTAGAGAAGATGTTAATAGTCATGTACTAAATAGTAATGATAATTCCGCTCAATCACCGAGTGCTTACCATGTCTCAGGCAGTATGTTTATGGTTTATATCCATGATTACATTTCTTGTTCATAAAGTTTGTCATATACATTATACAAGTACGGAAATGATAGCTCAGAGACCTTATCTAACTAGTCTAAACTCATACTTACCAAGTGCAGGGTCAGGGTACCTATATAGGCTTCATTTTTTAATTAAAGAGTTGGCTGAGGGGCGCCTGGGTGACTCACTTAGTTAAGTGACTGCCTTCAGCTCAGGTCATGATCCCAGAGTCGAGCCCCACATCGGGCTCCCTGCTCTGGTGGAAGGCCTGCTTCTCCCTCTCTCACTCCCCCTGCTTGTGTTCCCTCTCTCACTGTGTTTCTCTCTGTCAAATAAATAAATAAAGTCTTTAAAAAAAATCTTAAAAAGAGTTTGCTGCCTATTAACTATAATACTAGACTTTTAAAGAACACTTACTCAGAATGTTACTGACATTCGTAGTGGAGTCAGACTATTTTAATAAAGTTTATTATCAGAAATCTCACAAGAAAGCATACACCTTAAAATCAATTTAAAAAAGACACACACTATGTCCACCTTCACCTACTACTTAATTTTACAGAAAAACTTTGGAGACAGTAGGCTATACCTGCTGGCCCCTTATGTTCATCACTTTTCTCTTGCTCCTACTCCAGTAGAGTTTTTGTCCTGATAGTAAAATGACTCCTAGTAGGATCACAGTGACTTTTAACATCCTATTTTCTTTCACCTTCTGTCAGCGTTTTTTGACATTGTAAGTTTTTTTTTCTTTTTCTTTCACCTTTTTCCTTCTTTGACTTCTGGGAAGCCACTCTTCTGATTCTCTTGCTAACCTGGCCTGGCCGGCTATCTTTTGCTGATCTCTTTGGCTGATTTGTATTTTATGTCCCAAGACTTAAGCCACTGTGGGTGCCACCTGAGACTCAATCCTTAGTCCTCTTCTGTTTTGTCTTTATATTACATTAAAACTGATCACTCAGTTCTCAATATCGGTCTCAAATCTAGTGTTTGCTCAGCATGTTTCTTCTCACTTTCCTTATCACAACCAATAATTCTCTCTTGACTGCACTCTTACTATACCCTCTGCAGTGTTCTCCCTTTCTTGTACCCCTAAAATCCATTCCCTCAATAGCAGACAAAGTGAGATTTTTAAAACACAAATCATGTTACACATTTCCTGTTGAAAACCTCCCGATTCCTTCCTTTTGCACATAGAACACTATTCTAACTCTGCCACAGTGAACAAGGCTATTACAGATTTGTATTTTTTTTCTTCTCTTCTTTCATTTTTTTTCTGCTTTCTTTGTTCTAGCCACACTGACCTAGTCCCTCTGTCAAGTAAACCAAGTTGATTTCCCAAACCTGGCTTTTGCATAGCTAGTGTCTATCTTTGAATTCTCTTTTCTTAGTCTTTCACATTGTAGAGTATTTTTTTAAATCATTCCTATTTGTTATTAAACATCACTTCTTCAGAAACAGCCCCTGTAACCCAGTCTGAAACAGCTTCCAGCCCACACCTGCTCTCTCTAACCCCTTACCCTGTTTATTTTCTTCATTACAGTAACTCTATCCAAAAGTATGTATGTTTTTCACTGGTTGTCTGTTTTCTCCACTAGAATAAAAACTCTTTGAGGACCAGTGTTTTTTGTTTGTTGTTTTTAATCACTGTGTCCTAAAAATGTGGAATGATAGTAAATATTCTAAAGTTATTGGGCCAAGGAATGAGTACATTTTAATAAAAACAATTTTTATGTGTCTAATTATCAAGCTCTTCTTCAACCTAGGATGCCCTGACTATGTCCTCTATTGTATACCATCTCTCTACTATTTTTGGAATTCCTTCCATACCATGACTTTTAATTAAATTTGCCTAAAGGATACTTTCTTAACTTTCTACCCTCATAGTACCTGACAAAGTGCAGAGATAAGTGAATGATGGATGAAGCAAGCATTTTATCACACAAATATTCATTCAGTATTTGTGGTAACTCACAATGTGGGAGCAGTGAGAGAAGAAGGCTACAGAACAAAAGTGAATATACCATAGATTAAATTAGATCATTTTATGGTAGTTTGGACTGAAGTTAAAAGCTTAAGAAATCAAATACTTTTTTTCTTTTTTCTTTTAGGAAATTTGTAGCATTATGTAATTATATGATCAGTAGTGAAAGATAACACTGTTAGCAGTGAGAAGAATGGCTGGGAGCATAAGGAAATTAAAGGCAAGGAATCAGGCTGAAAGCTGTTGTAATACAGGTAGAAAGGGATTTTAACTAAACTAGGACACTGGCAGAAAAAAAAGGAAAAAGAAAAGAAAAGTTCAGTCAATCTATTTTAGGGGTAAATTGTTCAGGACTAAGTTAATAATAAAATGTGTATGTTAGGAGCATATGACATTGAAGAAAACTCTGGGATTCTACCTAGGAATTTTATAGCCACTAACCTAGATGGAAAACACAAGAGGCCTTTTGGAGGGGACTCTTTTTATTATAGAAATTCAGCCTGATATAGTTGATGTACATAAGGGAATTTGTTTCAAGGACATTAAGTATGGAAGGAAGAGTGCTGGTCCTCAAAGATGTCTATGTACTTATGTCTAGAACCTGTGAATATGTTCTCTTTCCTGGAACAAGGGACTTTGCAGAAGTCATTAAGGTTAAGGCCTTTGAAATGAGATTATATTGGATTATACACATGAACCTGACCTAATCACTCAAATCCTGAACCTTTGTACAATAGCTATAGTTCTCTGTGCTTGGATTAGCCAACAGTGGCCAGGTGGTGAGGTTATTAGGATCAACCAACAGGATGGCATCCAAAGTAACCATGTGGATTGGAGTCAAACTGGGGAGGATCTGTTCCCAAAAGAGGAGAGATGATAGCTGGACAAAACAACAATAAAAATAACAGAAAAACCAAAACAAGCAATGTAGAAGGACACAGGTTTAATGGTTGGCATTGTTCCTTTTTGCATCCATTAGGTGTCGGGCATTCCACTTATAGTTACTGAGTGCCTGTTTTGTGTTAAGCCCCAAGAGAGCCTGTATGTAGCATTTATGAACATAACCAGCAAGCTTAATATCTGTACTACATTTATACTACTAGTGAGAAAGTCAGTTAACATTTTTAAAAAGTGGATACATATTTACAGTTTTAAAAATAGCTACAAAGAAGCACAAGTTTTCAAAGAAATGTCTCATTGAAGTAGGAGGGTGGTTTAGAGAAAGGAGGACTACTTAATCTACCCACTAGAGAAACATTTAAGCTGAGAGCCAAGGATGAGAAGCGGTTGATGGGAGAAAAAAATGGGGGTTCTGAGAAGAAGAAACAGCATATGTGCTTGAGTAAGGGCAGAAAATAACACGGAGTTGTATAGACGTTGAGCGATAATGTAGCTGGAGTGTTGAGGGGAGAGTAAGAGGAAACTAAGGAGGTAAAGACCTTGAACAGGCCCTTACCAGGGTGTAATGTACCATTTGTAAATTTGTAAATTTGGGACTTAATTATAAGGCATTGCTTCCAGTAGGGCTTGCTTCCATCTTTACATTCAAATCCTGAGCTTCACCTGTATCCTGAATCAAAATCTCTTGGTATAGAGACTGAGGGATCTGCATTTTATTGTCGTCCCCTTAAAACTTTTAGGCACTGTAGTAGTTACTCTTCAAAAATAAATGACAATGGTACCTTTTTATTAAAACATGATTATTAGAAAATTCAAGGTGGGTTTCATATACCTCTCAATAAAAATAGGAGGAACAGTGAATTTTGTTGCCAGTGACCAAATACAAAAGATGCAAAAGAGTTAATAAAGTTAGAGAATTGTCAGGTTTCATTGATGTTCACATCAGCGTATTGTAAGTTTCAATTAACCTGCTGACCTCCGTCTCGGTATGAAAATGAAATATCCTTGTAGGAGAATACACTGTGCTTAGGTGTTCTCTAGCTTCAACCTCCAGTGAACTCCTGATATTTTGTGTGTATTTATTTTAAAATATGATAAAGGCTTTTCTGCAGGGAAGAACATGGGCTGTGTGGGTTCACCTGTGCTACAATTGCTGGATGCATTGTCTGTATACCTCTAATTTGGCTGTAGTGTAAATTGATGAGATCTGACAACTGTTGGCTTTCTATCTACCAATTCCAATTACATTAGCACTCAACTGGAATAAACAAGTAGATGCATAATGTCTACTGATCACAAAGCACTTAGTATCTTAGATGTTAAAATTTTCAGGTATTATTTGGGACAGTGTAAATTATCTCCCTCATTTCCATCGAGAAGGAATAAACATTGCAAAAAAGAATTAATCTCTGGTTGGTTGCGTAGACTCACTGAATGTTCTCTGATGAATTCTCATTGTCCTATTGAGGTAGTTTAGAGATCACAGTTGAAGGCACTGTCTCCCTTTGTAATTTGTAAGCTGTTGGTTGCTAATGGCCAGGCAGGACAGAAATGTAGAGATAGATTTGTTGAGGTGCCTAAATCTGGAGGCAGGGAGAGAAAGTTAAGAAAACTCCCTAGGAACCTTGAAATGATAGAAGATAGCCTTTTACTGGTAAAGATTTCTAGAGAGTCACCACTTAGACTGCAATCATTTTGAAGAGGAAGTCCCAATTCTTCTGTAATGAACATTTGAAGGCAAGGGTAACTGAATCTTAGGAAAGCTGTAATAAAAGTCAAATTTCAATCAGTCACAGATAAGCTACCTGACTAAAGAAGGAGCATGCATTTTCGTAATATTGCTTGCTTTACTTTCCATTGTTGTTGTTGTTCTTCTTTTTTAAGATTTTATTTATTTGACAGAGAGAAACATAGCTAGAGAGGGAACACAAGCAGGGGGAGTGAGGGAGGGAGAAGCAGGCTTCCCATAGAGCAGGAAGCCAGATGCAGGGCTCGATCCTGGGACTCCAGGATTATGATCTGAGCCTTCAGGATTATGACCTGAGCCGAAGGCAGAAGCTAAATGACTGAGTTACCCAGGTGCCCCTCCATTGTACTTCTACACACAATATTCAGCATTACATTAAAAAATAATAATATAAAGAAACAAGAAAATGTGAAATATGGTCAATAAAGGAAAGTGTCAGTAGAGGCAGACACAAAAGTGATTCAGATGATTGGAATTATAGACAGGTGAGGACTTCAAAATAAGAATAATATGTGAAAAAGCAAAATGGAAAATGTGGAGAAAATGTGTAAACAGAGAGTTTAAGCAGAGTAATTATAAAACAGTACCAAAAAGAAATGGTAGAAATAAAATGTTGGTTAGGAGTAGTGAAAAATTAACTTGAAGATCTTGACAGAGACTGAACAGAACAAAAAAGAAGTTTAAAGATGATCCACATGGGAACATTTGGAGAAAAAAGAAAATGAACAAAGTGTACTAGAGTACTTCAGGCCAGGAGCAATATTAATCAATCTAAACTACCAGTGTTTTAACCCATTTGACATTTATGAACACTGTACTCCAAAATTGTTGAATACAATTTTTTTTCCAAATATATATGGATTATTCACCAAGATAGATTATGTGGGACTATAGCTAACTCTCAACAAATTGTAAATGACTGAAATCATGTAATGTGTGTTTTAGGTTATAACAATAATAAATTAGAAATCATCAATAATAAAAGAATTAGAAAATTCTCAATTTGAAAATTCAGCAGGATCTTTGAAATAACTGATGAGTCACAAAATCACAAGAAAATTGTGTGTGTGTATATGTATGTATATAGAAATATATGCGTGTGTGTATATATATATATATATATATATATATATATATATATATTAGAGGGAAATTTTCTCTTTCACATATTTGTATTCTGCACACATTAAAAGGATAGGGGAGGGATGCCTGGGTGGCTCAGTCATTAAGTGTCTGCCTTTGGCTCAGGTCATGATCCCGTAGTCCCAGGATGGAACCCTGCATCAGGCTCCCTGCTTGGCAAGAAGCCTGCTTCTCTCTGACTCCCCCTGCTTTTGTTCCCTCTCTAGCTGTGTTTCCCTCTGTCAAATAAATAAAGTCTTAAAAAAGGAAAAAAAAAAGGATAGAGGAACATTATGAACAGCTTTATGTAAATCGAAAATTTAGATGAAGCGGACAAATTCTTTGAAAAATCACAATTAAAAAAAATTGATGTAAGAAGATAGAGAAACCACAGGTAGATGTGTATCTGGCATAGTAATCGAATTCATAAACAACCAAAACAAAACAAAAAGAAAACCTTCCTAGCAAGAAAACTTGAGGCACAGGTGGCTTCACTAGTGAATTCTTTTAGAATTTTAAGTGAAGTAATACCACTCTTACTCAAAGAGTTTTAGAAATCAGGGGGAGAAGGAACACTTCTCTACTTTTTTTTTATGACTTGGGCATATTCTGACACCAAAACAAAATAGATGCAATGGTAGTATCACTCATGAAAAAAGAACTAAAAGTCTTTAGCAAAATATGAGCAGGATAAATTCAGTAGCTTATTAAAACTATCATAACTAAGCACGATTTATTTCAGGAATGCAGAGTTGTTCTTTTTAACATTCAAAAAACCCTGAATGCAATTTACCAGTTTAACATAAAAAGCAGTTCAAGTCATATGATTATCTCTGTAGATACAGGAAAAACATTTGACAAAATCTATGATCAATTCATGTTAAAAAATTACCTGGGCAGACTAAAATACACAAAAAATATCCAAGGAGACTTTGTCAGTTTGACAAAGGAAAAAGAGAAAAATCTCCAGTTAGCATCATAATTAATAGTGAAACATTGAATGATTTTCCTCTAAGAGTTGGAACAAAGCAAGACTATCAAGTCTGATCTCTGATATGCCACACTAATGGGAAGTCCTAGACAGTGTAAGAAGACAAACAATAGAAACAAAAACTTTAAAGATAAGAAAGAGAAAAAAAAAACCTCCTCTAATTCACAGCTGACATGATTATATACATAGAAAATCCTATGGAATGTGCAAAAAATTTTAGTAATGACAAGTGAATTTAGAGAAATCACAGAACTCAAGATAAATAGATAAAAATACAGTTTTTACTATAGTAGCATTAAAGAATTGGGGAATGAATTTAAAATTTTGATTATATCAAAATTATGTACTTAGAAATAAATTTAATAGAATTATACACTTAGAAATATAGAATAAAATTTTTTTTGAGAGAAAGAAAAGCAGACAAGTAATTAGAAACTCATTTTCTGTTCACAGATTGAAAGACTTAATGTTACTGTTGCTTTGGGATGGGATGTTCTGAATATATCTGTGACATCCAGGTGGTCCAGTGTGTCATTGCAAGACTTTATTTCCTTGAACCTCTGCTTAAATGATCTGTTCATTTCAGTGAGAGGGGTGTTAAAGTTCCCTACTATTACTGTATTTTTGTCAGTGTGTTTCTTTGATGTAGTTATTAATTGGTTTATGTAATTGGCTGCTCCCATGTTATGGATATAGGTATTTACAATTATTGGATCTTCTTGTTGGACAGACCATTTAAGTATGATATAGTGTCCTTCCTCATCTTATTGTACTCTGTACTAATTTGTCTGATGTGAGGATTGCCACCCCAGCTTTCTTTTGATGTCCATTAGCATGGCAAATTTCTTTCCACCACCACCACCCCAATTTAAATCTGGAAGTGTCGTTAGGTCTAAAATGAGTTTCTTGGAGATAGCGTATCAATGGGGTCTTGTTTTTTTTATCCACTATAATACCCTGTGTCTTTTGATTGGGGCATTTAGCCCATTTACATTCAGGGTAAATATCGAAAGATATGAATTTAGTGCCATTGTATTGCCTGTAAGGTGACTGTTACTGTTTATTGTCTCTGCTCCTTTCTGGTCTATTACTTTTAGGCTCTATCTCTGCTTAGAGGACTCCTTTCTATATTTCCTATAAGGCTGGTTTAGTGTTTGCAAATTCTTTTAGTTTTAGTTTGTTCCAGAAGATTTTTATCTCTCCCTTCTATTTTCAATGAGAGCCTAGCTGGATATTCTATTCTTGGCTGCATATTTTTCTTGTTTAGTGCTCTGAATATATCATGCCAGTTCTTTCTAGCCTGCTGGATCTCTGTGGCTAGGTCTTCTGCCAATCTCATATTTCTAGCATTGTATGTTACAGACCTCTTCTCCCGAGCTACTGTCAGGATTTTCTCTTTGTCACTGAGACTTGTACGTTTTACTATTAGATGATAGGGTATGGACTTATTTTTATTGATTTTTGAGGGGGGTTCTATGTGCCTCCTGGATTTTGATGCTTGTTCCCTTTGCCAAGTTAGGGGAATTCTCTGCTATAATTTGCTCCAATATACCTTCTGTCCCTTTCTCTCTTTCTTCTTCTGGGATCCCAATTATTCTAATATGTTTTCTCTTGTGGTATCACTTATCTCTTAAATTCTCCCCTTGTGGTCCACTAGTTGTTTGTCTCTCTTTTTCTCAGCTTCCTTATTTTCCATCATTTGGTCCTCTATATCAGTAATTCTCTCTTCTGCCTCATTTATCCTTGCAGTAAGAGCCTCCATTTTTCATTGCACCTCAGTAAAAGCTTTTTTGATTTCAACTTGGTTAGATATTAGTTCTTTTATTTCTATAGAAAGGGAGTCTCCAATATCTTCCATGCTTTTTTCAGCCCAGCTAGCACCTTGATAATTGTCATTCTGAACTCTAGTTCTGACATATTACTAATATCTCTATTGATTAGGTCCCTAGTGATTGGTACTTCCTCTTTTTCATTTTCTTTTCTTTTTATTTTTTTTAAGATTTTATTTATTTTACAGAGAGAAACACAGCCAGAGAGGGAACACAAGCAGGGGGAGTGAGAAAGGGAGAAGCAGGCTTCCTCCCGAGCAGGGAGCCCGATGTGGGACTCGATCCCGGGTCTCCGGGATCATGACCTGAGCTGAAAGCAGTCGCCCAACCAACTGAGCCACCCAGGCGCCCCTCTTTTTCATTTTCTTGAGGTGAATTTCTGTCTTGTCATTTTATCCAGATAAGAATAGATGAATGAGAGAACAAAACACTAAAAGGGTAGTGACAACCCCAGAAAAATATACACTAACCAAACAGAAGAGACCCAAAACCAGGGGAAGGGGAAGAAAGGGAAAAAAAATGTCTCTCCTTCTATATATGATTAGATTGTTAAATAAAACAGAACCATACCCTTGATTTGGGGTATATTTTGGTCTTTTGGAAGAAACTACCTCCCAAAATTTTAAAGAAAGAAAAACTTATCTATGTACAAAAATAAGGGTATACACAATGAGGGTCTGGAATATGATTAAGAGAAACATAAAGATGCGAAAAAAGGAATTGCTAAGATGGTTGATTAAAAAAAAATGTGATGAGGCTGGAGAATAGAACAAAGCCATGTGCTACATTTAGTGTAAGTTTTTTTTAAAAAATATTTTATTTATTTGACAGAGAGAAACACAGCCAGAGAGGGAACACAAGCAGGGGGAGTGAGAGAGGGAGAAGCAGGCTTTCTGCTGAGCAGGGAGCCCGATGTGGGGCTCGATCCCGGGTCTCCGGGATCATGACCTGAGCCGAAGGTGGTCGCCTAACCAACTGAGCCACTCAGGCAACCCTAGTGTAAATTTTTATCTGTTAGAAGAAACTGTATCCCAAAATTTTAACAAAATAAAAACTTATATGTATACAAAAAATAAGCTTAAACACAATAAAGGGATCGAATATGACTCAAAAATGAAAATTTAAAAAGATGTTTTAAAAAAAGGTATTGATAAGATAAAATGTTAAAAATGTTAAAATAGGAAAGAGAAAACATTTAAAAATAGAATAAGAAAAAAATAAAATTAAAAGAATTTAACTTTGAAAGACTAAAGAATCATGGGGGGAAAAGCCATGAATTCTGTGTGGTACATCCCTTAACTCTGGAGTTCTGCAGTTCTCATTGATCAGTGAACTTGGTCTTGGCTGGATGTTCTTGCTTATTTTCTGGGGGAGGGGCCTGTTGTATTGATTCTCAAATGTCTTTGCCCAGGTGGAACTGCCTGCCCTTGCCAGGGGCCAGGCTAAGCAATCTGCTCAGGTTCACAGGAGCTTTTGTTCCCTGAATGCTTTCCATACAGTTTTGGAGGACCAAGAATGAAGATGGTGGCCTCTCAGTCTCCAGTCCAGAGGAGCCTAGAGCCCGGGGCCCCACTCCTCAGTGCACCCCCAGAGAAAAGCAGTCAGTCATGCCTGTCTCCCTGGTCTCTGGCTGCACTCTATGTTCACCTGGCCTATTACTGAGCATTGTTATTATCTCTGGTGCTCAGCCCCGTTTGGAGTCTTCAAACCCAGGTGATTCCTGTAGTGCTCTCCCATGCCCCTCTTCCTGGTGGAGGAAGGAGGGGGTCTCTCCGGATCTGCCACTTGTGGGGTCCCTGCTTGAAGGGCAGTGGCCAGATTGTGCTTGGGATCACAGTTTAAGGTAACCCCACACTAAAAGCCCACTTCTCAGCTCCATCTCTGCCACTGTCTTCCCTGCTGTGATATCTGGGAGCTTTGCCACACTCAGGCACCCTTCTGTGACCCTGTGGGTCCTGAGACCATACTGTTTCAGCGAGTGTTCCACCCCCCTGCTTTGCCTCTGGGGCTATTTCCCTTTGTGGAGCAGACTTCTAAGGGTTCCAGTTTTGTGCTCCATGGCTGTATCGCTTGCCGGGAGCCAGCCCATCCCCCTGTGGTCTGTCTTCCCGCATGTTGCCTTGGATTCACTTCTCCACACGTCCTACCTTCTAGAAAGTGGCTGATTTTCTGTTCCTAGAATTGCTGCTCTTCTTCTCTTTGATCTCCTGCTGACTTTGTAGGTATTTGGTCTGGCTTGATAACCATCCAGCTGAAGTCCAGGGACCTGATGAGAGCTAGGTCTCCTACTCCTCCACTGTCTTTCCAGAGAGCCAGATGGAGATGTTTAACAAGCCCCAGGAAGTGCCTTTATTTTATAGGCAGAGAAAATTTTTTTTTTTATTGTTACTAAATTTTTTTTTCCCAGTGTTCCAAGATTCATTCCCCATTCCCCACACCCAGTGCTCCACGCTTTAGGTGTCCCCAGTACCCACCACCAGGCTCTCCCATCCCTCCACCCCCCTCCCTCCAAGTCCCTCAGTTTGTTTCTGTGTCCAAAGTCTCTGTTGTTTCATTTCCCTCCCTAGATTACCCTAGTTCCCATTTACT
>PITA01002285.1:0-10459 GCA_004023965.1 Spilogale gracilis | reverse complement strand
GGCAAGTAAGTGAAACCATGCGATACTTGACTTTCACTATCCCCAGATTGCAGTGGCTTACAACCCATTATTTCTGTTCCTGGGTGTGTGGGTCAGCTGCCCTGGACTTAACTTGGCTGAGGGTGCCTTTCTTCTCCCTTCTGAGACCCATAGGCAAGTCTTGTTATCTAGAATATATGAAGAACTCTTAAAAATTACCAGTAAAATGACAATAGTTTTAGTGCCCACTTAACAGAAGAATATGTGTGAATGACTAATAAGCACGTGAAAAAAGCATTGAAAATATTTGTTATCAGTGAACTAATGTACCCATTATTTCTCAATGCTCCAACAGGTGGAAATCTAGACTCTTTAACATAATCTATATGGTCCATGTCTATCTTGTTAAGTTGTCATGCTCTTCTCTCATGACTTCTTCAGTATCTTCAAATCTGTGCAGATACTCTTACTTTAGCCCTTCCTGATCCCGGTTCCATTTTCTGCTTTATTCCCATAACTGTATATCCGATGAATTCTCATTCTTGAAGTCACTGTTGAAAGGTGGCCCCTTCAGATCCTCATATAGAACATCTCACATCAATCAGTCTAATGGAGCACCTCTTCATGCCATGTTTTATACTATCTCATACCTGTGTGTTTCCTTTAGAGCACTTAAAATAATGTGGAAGAACCTGATCTGTATATTTACTTCTTCTGCCCAGATATAACCTTATAAGCAGAGATTTTTTTTTTATATGCACTGCATTGCTTGAGTGTCTAACGAAATGAATGGCTCTAGTAGTAGATATTCTAAATCCTAAAATATTCATTGATTGAGTGAGTTGCAATGGGTTGGTGAAACGAAGAAATTTAGAATCTACATTTGTGAATTATGGACCTCTCTGGAGTTTCAGCTGCCTTTCTGCAAAGCCCTATCAGCTGGAATAGCCCTGTACATAAAGAGAATTTTTGCTTTAGTTTATAAAACTGCTCCCTGGGGATCTGTGCTGTATCAGGCAGGTGCTTTCACTCGGGAATTATCTGTTTTTAAACAAGATACCCAAATGTGAAGACCACTTCTTCCATCCATGAGCTATACACTTTTAAAAAAGATTTTATTTATTTATTTGACAGAGAGATCACAAATAGGCAGAGAGGCAGTCAGAGGAGGAAGCAGGCTCCCTGCTGAGCAGAGATCCCAATACAGACCTCGATCCCAGGACCCCAAGATCATGACCTGAGCTGAAGGCAGAGCTTTAACCCACTGAGCCACCCAGGCGCCCGAGCTATATACTTTCTGATGAAACTAGCTACTTACTCTTGAAGGGCTTCCAGGAAATCCAAAATGTTGTAAATATTTGGTTGATAAAGACTTTTTAAAAATGATAGGCATGTATCCTTGCTTTGGTCTGAATGCAGCTCTTGCAACTCATTCTTTTTACCTGAGACATAGCTTGATCCTTGGTTCAATGGGAGGAAATGTACCGTAAAGGGAGAAGCCAGGGCACAAGCTGGACAAAGATTTGTGCTATTTGATTCCTAAGTATCATCAATCTTATATTTTACTGACACAGTGACTACATTTTATTTTAAAACAAAGATGTCATGTGATGGTTGTTCAACTTAGGTTCAGTAGAACCATGCCGGGAGCCAGCCCCAGCAACAGTTAGGGTCCGGAAGGTGGGGACGGTGTTGGCGATTCTGAATGAGGAGACCGGACTCGAAGAGTGGTGTGCGGATCTTCTGAAAACATTAATCTCAGGGCTCTTTATTTATAGCACATTCTGGTTAAAGTCTAATTTTAAGGAACAATCAATTACAGACAAAGAAAGATCTGAACTTTACTGATATACATCATGTGTTCTGCTCAGATGGGCTTTATCAATCATTGTCCTATCAGGACTTTTGGCCTCCCTTAAATGCAGGGAGGTGAACATGGGGTCATGTGGTTATGAGATTTCTTTTGTTTGAACTAAGCTAGTTACAATGCAGCTACCATACTACTATGATTGTTTTTCTCATTATCTCTATTAATTATCAAGTCTTAAAATGTTAGGGTGAAACTTGAGGCTTGATGTAAGCAAGCTAAAAGTAGGAGCAGATAAAGGTTTAATATAATTGTAGGTAGAAGAGAAACGTTTTTTAGAACTCATCAGGTGAAAAGGGAGAACAGAGAAAGCGAAGCTGCATGGCGTCAATAACCGTGACTCTGTCTAACTCCCTCACTCTGAGGGAGGGTCATGGCATTCCGTGCCTTGCAGAGGGAACCCATATGAATGACCTGATTCTGGTCTGTGGCAAAACTGGTCATTTTACTAGGCTGTTGCCCTGGAGAAAGAGGCTGGATATATGTATGTGTGTGTGAGAGAGAAGGAAGTATTCATTTCTCTCCCCTTATTTCTCCTTGGATTATTTTGACATGTCATTAGACAAAACAACAAAAGCCCACTGAACACTGTGATCAGAAGCCATCTGTATGGAACTTTTTTTTTTTTTTTTAAACCTTAAAACAATGTTGGCAAATGGTCCCCCAAGCAGTAATGAAGGTTAAATATCTTTGACCATCAAACTTTTTATGTTGTAGCTAACTCAGGCAGCACAAGTACACAAAGTGACAGATTATATATTTGGGATATTTACCTCATTTCTCAGTCTCTGCCACCAAAACTGTCACTTCAGGGATGCACAAATGTGAGTTGAGCTCCTTTGCCAAATCATCTTATTTAAATATCCATAAAACATTGCTGCCATCATCAGCTGGAAACTTCAAGAAGCAATTTAGGGTTGATATAATTTGCAAGTAATTTATCATCTTAAGTAGCTGGTTTTATTAAATAGCTGCAGGGTGCTGGTATAAAATACAAAATGAAAGAAAGGTTATGTCACCTTTGTCCTCCCTCTTCCTTTCTTGCCCTCAGTCCTTGTCTTTTCTGGTGTAGTTACTTAAACTTCTCTTAGGTTGGAGAATAATGAAGTAGACAGGAATAGAGAAAATGTTGAACCAACAAGATAAGTATATGAGGACCTCATGAAAGCAAGTAGATTCTTGAGAAGAAGAGGTTCAGCAAAAGCTAGAATAAACAGAAGAACCTTGTGTAAAAGGTGGCTTTGAGTTGCATCAGAGAAGGCAGAAGCAGGAGGAAACTCTTTTAATACAGGGCAAGAGTGTGAGCCAAGGCCCTGGGAAAGGAATGAATAGGTAGCAAGGAGATGTTCTAGTAGAATTTTATTTATTATTTTTGTTTAGAGCAACTTCATATGTTATGAATTATCTATAAATTGGTGATTTAAAGTGTATCTTAGTTTTAGTGTTTAAAAGATTTATGTATTTATTGGAGAGAGGTAGTGGGAGGAGGGGCAGAGGAAGAGGGGAGAATCTCCAGCAAGGTTATCATTTGTTCATTCAACCAACACAGCATAAGCTTCTACTATATAGCATACAGCATGTTAGAAATGAGGGGTATAAGTTAGATTGAATCAAATTGTATAATAGATCAACTTCTTAGAATTCTGAGGCTTTTGGGGGGTAGAATTTGGTGTTTTGTGGAATTTCTGACTGGAAGATCTTTGTAGCATGGGACAGAGTGAGACATTTTGATAGACATCAGCTTAGGATGAGTAAGGTTAGACTTTTATATCTTCATCTTTTTCATAACTCTTCACACATTTGTAACTCCAAGTGAAATTTCTATGAGAATGCAGAGCATGTAGGACCAGCTTGAGTGAAACACTGAAGGCTTTCCAGGGGAAGCGCAGCTTAGCATAACTCATGGGTTAGTGAACTTGGAATGGTTAGCATCAATTGGTGGCATGTTCTCCCAGTTAGCATTAGTTTCAAGGCATCTGGGTATGGTTGTGTGCGTGTATTTCGGGGAAGCACATTTGTCTCCTAGATGATTACTTTGATTAAAAAGTATAAATGGAGGGGAACCTGGGTGGCTCAGTCATTAAGCGTCTGCCTTCAGCTCAGGTCATGATCCCAGAGTCCGGGGATCAAGCCCCGTATCAGGCTCCCTGCTCAGCAGGAAGCCGGCTTCTCCCTCTCTCACTCCCCCTGCTTGTGTTCCCTCTCTAGCTGTGTTTCTGTCTGTCAAATAAATAAATAAAATCTTTAAAAAAAGGTGTAAATGGGTAAAACATAAATTTTTAAATGAATTATTTGGTTCATAAAAAGGCAGCCACTGGAGAGCACCAGCTAACAAAATTAACATGACCATGCAGAGAAAGAATATCGCTACTTAAAACCTGGGTTGATTTGTAATCAAAACTCTGCCTCCTGACCTTACTGCAGTCATCTGGCCTCCCTGTCTGTCACCCGTGCCTTTAGATTTGAATCATATTTCCATGCAGTATTTTGGATCTGGAAGCAGAGATGGAGAGTTTGTGGCCACACTGCTGAGGAACCCAAACAGTGCATTGTATTTACATGTAAATAAATAAGGCCCACTCACTAACCTGTTTCTAATACACCAGCACTGCTAACTTTAGTACAGGCTGCAAACCAGATAAAATTCTCTATTCCAGTGGACATAGCACAGTTGGCTAACTTTTTTGAATGGAGAATATGATTAAAAGAAATGGTCGTGAATTATTTGAAACATATAAGAAATGCTGATTTTAAATGTTTTAGAATTTTTTTTTTCCTAGTTTGTTTCCATATGGTATATACCCACAGGGAGATTTTTTTTTCTTCTTCTTCTCCAAATAAGCTTCTTCATAAGATTTGTTCAAAGTTATTTATTTTTTTAATAAAGGAACTCATAGGACTGATAGCTTATATCCTAATGCCACATACACACACAAAAATACAATCGAGTTATCACCCTCTAAGTAAACAGGATACAAATATTTCCTGGGTGGTTTTTTTGAATGTCCTATACCCATGGGGAATATTGGAGATTCTAGGAATCTTGGTGCCCAAATTTGGCACTGCTCCCCATTAATCACTCAGTAGTTAAGTAGCTTATGGGAGCAATAGAAATAGTTGGCCATCTTTCCTTCATCACCATTGGGTACAGATCTTGAGTGCCAAGAATGAATGAATGAGTGTGTGGGTGGATGGGTGATGGTTGGTTCAAAGCCCAAGCAAAAGAGCTTTCTTTTGTCCTCTGGTCATATTTAGAAGACAGGAGTAAGATCAAGAAGATAGGAGTAAGGAGACTAAATCTTATAGCTGGAACTACTGTGGTGAATATGGGAGAGATTGGAGGCTATCATGAAAAGACCTAATTTCACTGGGTCCTTTGCTCTGTCCAATAGCAGTTCAGTTGGGCTGGGGTAAAGGGTGATGAAAATTTTACCCAGAAGGTTCATGTTAAGTTTGTTCTTGGCTGTGCCATCGTAGTATATCACTATATTAAGTGTCTGTCTCATGGCCAACCCTCTGCTTCCATGTTCTTTAATTAGGAAAAAAAAATTGAGGAGTAGGTATCACCTTGTTTTTGTTTGTTTGTTTTGATATAGGAGAATGTTTTTATTTTATTATTTTATTTATTTATTTTTTAAATAGAAATTGAGGGCTGTGAAGAAAAACCAAATGCTCTAGGACATCCAGATGGCTGAGAGACAGGGCTGCCATTGAACAAAGGTCTGTGTAGGGCTGATGTCTTTGAACACTTCACTTTGCACAAAGGTTTCTTTTACAAGTAGGCTTTAGTTCAAAGCCAGATCAGTTGGGGATTATTGATCTATCACTTTAGTTATTATTCTTATGATGTATCACTAGATCCTGGGAGGAGGGGAAAATGAGAGAAAGTATTAAGTGGCTTAACAGTGTTTTCACTTAATCTGAAAGGATGGCTTAGAAGAAGAAATAACACATCTCATTGTCTCAAATTAACTCACTCATAATGTGATATAAGTATGTTAGCAAGGGCTGGCTAAGAAAAGTCAAGAGAAGAGTGTAAGTAAGAATTTGATCCTTAATTGCTTTGAGACACACTCAGGGCTCTGTGATGTCTATCATTTTTCTTTCACTGTGTCTTCAGAGGTCCTCACAGGAACCTCAAAAATGAAAGCAGAATTCCAGCTCAATAGCAAATGAATTTGCAAGGACTCCTTGTGCATTTAAGTCTTTGATAAAGTAGACAGACAAGCATCTATCTTTCTTTTTTAAGATTTATTTATTTGTGTGTGTGTGTGTGTGTGAGAGAGAGAGAGAGAGAGAGAGAGAGAGAGAGAGAGAGAGAGAGAACACGTGTGCATGAGCAGGGGATGAGCAGAGGGAGAATGAGAGAGAATCTCAAGTCCAACACAAGGCTCCATCTCATGACCCTGAGATCACAACCTGAGCTGAAACTGAGAGTCAGATGTTTAACCCATGTGCCATCCAGGTGCTCCAACACAACCTTCACTTAATAACAGGTGTTAATATGAATTTTAAACCAACTAGGTACAAAACTAAGTGAGTATATATAATTTTTTGTTTGAAAAGAAAAATGTAAGTATGGTATTTCTCTACGATGTAATGGCTGAAAACTTAAGCTTCATGATCAGATATTTACAGGTCCTGATACTGGAAAGTTCTGATGTTGCAGAACAAACTTTTCTATGCCCTGGTCTTGTAAATGTGAAGAAGAGATGTTGGTAGCACCTATCCACTCCTGGACTAGTAAAAAGGATAACAGGGATGCCATATATACCAGGGCTAGCTTGCTGGGAGCCTTGGTACATTTTAATCATGGTTAGATTTTTTTTTACAGTTAGAATTTTTATTACTGTGATTATGACTGAGATAATTCAGAATTGAATATTTTGTAGCTTGAGTTCTAATCCATTCTTGTATCATGAGTCCAGTTACAAATGGAAAAAAAAAAACATCTTATTTATATTGACTCTTCTCCAAAGATAAAGATTGACTTTACATACAGCCCTTAAATCACAGAATAATTACTAACTCCTTTTATCCAAAAGTTTGCTGCATAGTAACTACTCAAATACTTGAAAAATTGAGTTGGTTTTTCTTTGTATTGTTTGTTCTAGTGTAAGAGAAGTAAGTGTGTAAAATATACTTTATGAACAAAACTCATCAGTTGAGACTTAAAATATTTGCACAGGATTTGTAGTTAGCTATCATAAAACTATTTAACACAGTGACAATGATTATATTTTACAGTGATTATATCTTGTTAAATACTTGCAATGAACTTGTAATGTGACAGAATAGATGCCTTGATGTTGTTTTATGACCCAGTATTCACTAAAATCAAGGAATGTGGTCTATTAATCTGCTCCTAGAAATGCCAGGGCAGAAACACACCAGATGTTCCTAACCTTTGTTCTAGTGGATACAGAAGGCAACCATCCATTTATTTGACAAACATCTCTTGAGCAGCTTGTATGTAAGAGGGGCTGTTCCAGACATTGGGGATATAGAGGTGAACAAGATATGCTCATTCCTTGCTTTCTTGTACATGCATTCTGGTGGGCATAGTTCAACAATAAGTAAGTAAAAGAGGTAAAGAATGTGATGCATGCTATAAAGAAAAATGGAAAGAGTTTAGTGGAGAATGGTTGTGATGAGAGTTATTTCCTTTGGACTGATCAGTAAGCAGAGCCCCTTTGCTCTTGTGACAGTTAATTTTGGAGGCATTCTTGGATTCTCTTGAAGGTGGTACTGGTGGTGATGGGGTTTGTCTAAAAATCCTCAAAGTGAGCATTGTTAGAGTTTAGAAAACCTTTGGGCAGTTGTGTTTATGTTATTTCAAGATATTTGTAGTCAAAACCAGGAAGCTCAGCCCTATGCTTGGCATGCTTGTCCCCAACTCTTTGATTATTTTGATCCCTTAAAACTTGAATTTAACATCTCTTTTGGGAAGTGTCCCTGATATCCTGAATGTGATTTTATATCCCTTTTGTATGCTTCCCTGGCACATACCCCTTTATAATATTGTATTAAAAGGAAGGTCTGTCCCACCACTCACTATTGTATAAAGCCATAAGCCCCTTGAAGGGACTTACCTTGTTTTAACTTGTATATCTAGTACCTGAAACAGCTGCAACTGTACTCACAGTGCATAGTGGGTGATACCAGAAACACTGAGTGTTTAGGTATCATTGTTAAGTGTCATCACTCAAGCATTTTTATATTCATACCTCTGCTTTTTTTCAACTGATCTTTCCCATCTGTAAAATTATCTACCAATATAACCACACAAGAGGCATTGCATTGTAGAACCAGTTTTTTGATGTTCTGAATCATAAACAGGTCATATACGCCCCAAAGGTGATGTATAGTTACTAAATGTTCACCTGTGGAGTATAGTTAATAAATAATACTTCATAATTAAATAGAAACATTTCTGGTTTGTGCCATTTTTTTTCCATCCTTCTTCTTTCTAATTAAGTCAAGTAACTCACTGCCTCCCATAATGTATATGCAACCCTTCATCCCTCATTGAAGACATCTGTTCTTCCAGGTCTTAGTTCAGATGTGAAGTTCTCACTTGAAATGCATTTTATTGTGTACACTTTTAATCCTTGGAAGTGGCTGGGGAAGGAAGGTGGTATGATTACAGTGGGAAGAGCTGGTACTGAAGATGGGGTGGAAAAAGAAAATCACTGTAGAATTTAGTTTAACTTCTAGAGACTAACATCATGCTAGCATTTTTAGTAAATTAGGATGAACCCTAAAATGGAAATAGGAAATGAAATCTTTAATATGTTCAGCTCAGTGGGCTTCAAAAATCTTTTACATCAAAGTTATTCATGAAATTTTGGAATTTTGAACATTTTTGTTCAAAGCCCCAGTGCTGAGAAATTCATGTGCAGATCCATGAAAAAAGGATCTCTTTGAGGGAATTTGAGGTGAGCTCTGAAGTTTTATACAGATATTCTCATGGTGCTATATAAATTATTAAATATATGTACTTTTTTCCCTCAAAATGGAGGTTTTACTTGCTACTAGGTATTTTATTACAATAGATACACAGCAACAGGTTTGGGGCTATACACAATGTAAGCTCTTGATAAATGCTGTTTGCTGATGGAGGAAGTGTAGACTATGCTCCTATGTTGTGAATGAAGTTGAGTGAGGCCATGAAATAGATCTATCCAAAGCTGACCCACAACACTGTTTTCATTGCATGGTGGGCTTTGTCAGGAAGTAGGACTGATTATTTCACAGCTTGGTATCCTGTTTTGCTAGTGCTTTTCAGTCTTAGCATAATTACCCTTTTTTGATGGTACAGTTAAAAGGAATGAGCTATTGTAAACCTATTTGAGAATTTTATGGGTATCATACTCTGATTCTCATCGCTAATCAATTGCTGAGTTCCTGATTTTACTTACTGTATATTCTCTATTCTTACCTACTTAGCTTAAGTACCTTAAGTACCCCCCCCCCCAATTTTTTCCTCTATTCCAGACCTTCTATCATTCATTAAGGTAGATCACATGTACCTGGTATGTGATAGTTCCCTAATAAATGGTAGATATAATATGGTTCTGAATAGTTCTTCTTCTTCAGTCTGTTCTATGTACTACACTCACATTAATCTACCTATAACATCAGTGTTTTCTTTTCTTTTAAAAATTTATTTATTTGAGAGAGAGAAAGAGAGCAAGCCCATGTGACTGGGGGTGAGGGCCAGAGGGAGAGACTCTTGAAGCAGACTTTAGCTGAGCATGGTGCCTGACACTGGGGTGTGGGTGGGGTGTGGGGTGGGTGGGCTTGGTCCCACAACCCATGAGATTGTGCCTTGAGCTGAAACCAAAGGCTGGCATCCAGCTAACTGAGTCACCCAGGTGTGTCCTCCTATAGCATCATTGTAATGATGCCACATCTTTGTTCACAATTCTCAATGAGTCCCAAATTCTGGAGAATAAAATACAGATTCCTTATTTTGGTATTTAAAAGCATCTTGGCAGGATTCCAACTATAACTTGAAAACGTTTTCTTGATCATGAAGACTTTATTGCCGCATAGTGTTTAGGAGCTTGGGCTGTGGAATCACCTTCAAACTGTGGCTCCACATCCTGCAAGCTGCATAACCTAGTGTGCTCATACACTAAATGGGAAAATGGTATTGATTGCTTCACTGTGCTACATAAGAATGATTGGGATTATGGCTATAAAGCTCTCAGGACATCTGACATGTATCTTAGTTCTTAGTATGGATCTGACCTTTTAAGTGTTGAGACTTTTGTTTTTAGTATTAATTTTTAGCATCCACTTCATACACAGTACTGTATTAATGTTTTTATGATGGGAAAATCTAAAAGACATACTCTTCTTCTTTCAAAGAGTCATGTGCTTTCCATCTATTAGCAGATTATTAAGTACCAAAAAGGCAGATGTTTAATGGCCAAGGGGAATTAAGCAGCTTTAGCTTAACTGATAATATTCTTTATATAACTTTTCTGTTAGTCATGCTCAATGAATGGACAGAAATAACTCCCCTAAGGAGAGTAATTTTCCTCCATAATACTAATGTCTACAGAGTCCCTGAGAATAACAGTGTTATTGAGAGTATCGTATGGA
>PITA01002284.1:0-165851 GCA_004023965.1 Spilogale gracilis | reverse complement strand
ATGCTGGGGCAACCTAAGACAGGCTCAGGGTGAGGCATCACCCCTTCATCCCCTCGGGGTGATCGGAGCGATGTGGAGTTTCCAAGGACGGGTAAGATCCATGTAAGTTGCATACCAACCTAAGACAGGGTTCTGACGCCATGAGGTCAGGATACCAACGTCGGGTAAGGATGTCAATTGACAATGGACAACCTAAGACAGGAGCTTCACCTATCGATTCGCTGCAGGGAGGCATAACAAAACAAAAAGGGGGAAATATAGGGGACACACCCTATAGTGACAAAACCTTCCTCATGGCAATCACTTCCCTATCCGCGGTTCCGCCGAAGTGGCAGCCCGGGATTGGTCTATCTGACTTCC
This sequence comes from Spilogale gracilis, assembly GCA_004023965.1. Taxonomy (NCBI): domain Eukaryota; kingdom Metazoa; phylum Chordata; class Mammalia; order Carnivora; family Mephitidae; genus Spilogale; species Spilogale gracilis. The sequence continues at coordinate 165,491 of PITA01002284.1, read as the reverse complement.
GCAGACGTGATCCGCTCGTGGCCTCTGCATATTTCTATGAGACTTCCGTCCTCATGTGCACTGCATGGACTGGTGACCTTTACAGTGATTGGGCCTTATCCTCTCCCCCTCCCTTTTCCCGCCTCCCCGCTCGCCCAATATATTCTGTGGCACTGCCTTAATAAATGAGATCCTGCTTCAACAGACCTCCTGGCTCGGGTGTGTTTTTGGCCACCGACACTCATCATCCTGCTCGACCCCACCTTTTTCCCCTGGCTGGACCAGGGGAGAAACCCCAAACCTCGTAGCCCAGGAAGGAGCTACAGCATCTATAAGAAACTTATAGCCAACATAATACTTAATGGTAAAAGACTAAATGTTTTCCCTCCAAGATCAAGATCTAGGCAGGAGGGCAGTGGTTCAGATGGTTAAGTGTCTGCCTTCAGCTCAGGTTGTGATCCCTGGGTTCTGGGATCCAACCACACATCAAACCCAATATTGAACCCCACATCAGGCTCCCAGCTCAGCAGGGAGTCTGCTTCTCTCTCTGTCTCTGCCTCTTTTTCCTGCTCATGTTCTCTCTTTCTCAAATAAATAAAATCTGTAAAAAAAAAAAAAAAAAAAAAAAAAAAAAGAACTAGGCAAGATATTCACTCTTACCACCCCAATACAACATTATAAAATAGGTTGTATTGAGTACAATCAGGCAAGAAAAAGCAATTAAAGGAAAACAGATAAAAAATAAAGTAAAACTGTCTTTATTCACAGCTAATGATCCTAAGATATTTGAAAGAAAGAAAGATCCATTAGAACTAATATATAAATTTAACAAGGCCACAGGATATAAGATCATATAAGATCAATGTACAAAATTTAACTACTTCTGGTTTTGTTTTGCTTTATATTTTATTTATTTATTTGACAGAGAGAGAGGGAGAGGGAACACAAGCAGGGGTAGTGGAAGGCAGAGGGACAGGGTGAAGCAGGCTCCCCATGGATCAGGGAACCCAACGTGGGGCTTGATCCCAGGACCCTGGGATCATGACCTGAGCTGAAGGCAGACACTTAAATAACATAGCCACCCAGACACCCATTCTGATTGTTTTCTTAGGGGCAAAAAAAATCCCAAAAGGAAATTAAGAAATAATTTCATTCTCAATAAAATCAATAAAAATGAATACCAGGAATAAATTTAACAAAAGAACTGGAAGACTTATACTCTGAAAACTGTAAAACATTAATGAGAGATAGTATCAACAATAGCCAAACTATGGAGAGAGCCCAAATGTCCATCAATTGATGAATGGGTAAAAAAGATGTGATACACACACACACACACACACACACACACACACACACACACACACACAATGGAATATTACTCAGCCACCCCCAAAAAATGAAATTTTGCTATTTGCAGCAACATAGATGGAGCTAGAGTGTATTATGCTAAATGAAGTAAGTGAGTCAGAGAAAGACAAATGCCATATGATCTCACTTACATGTGGAATTAAGAAAGAAAACAGATGAGCATATAGGAAGGGGGGGGGGAAGGAGAGAGGGAAACAAACCATAAGAGATGATAAACAAACTGAGGGTTGGTGGAGAGAGTGGGTGGGGGTGGGCTAGATGGGTGATGGGTGTTAAAGAGGGCACTTGTGAGGAGCACTGGGTGTTGTGTATAAGTGATGAATAACTGCATTCTATTCCAGAAATAAATATTGCACTGTATATTCACTACTTAAAATTTAAATTAAATAAAAACTGAGATAGATTAAAGATCTAAATAAATGAAGTTATAGTCCATATTCATGGACTGTTAAGATGGCAGTTTTTCCCAAATTGATTCATAGATTCAATGTAAGCCCAATCAAAATCCCAGGCATCATTTTGTAGAAATAGGCTGATCCTAAAATTTATATGGAAATGCAAAGGACATAGAATAACCATGTAGAAAAGATGACATATATTTGTTAAAACAACAAACATAGAAAACTTATGCTATCCAATTTTAAAATTTACCATAAAACAATGATAATGAAAATAATGTGATAAGTGTAAATATAGATGTATAAATCAATGAAAAAGAATTCAGAGTCCAGAAATAAACCCTTACTATTCTAGTCAATTGATTCAGTGGGAATATGATGGATTTTTTAACACATATATATTCCTGGGATGAGTGAGTACACATCTGCAACAAAATTAATTTAGATCCTTACTTTAGACCTTACACAAAAATTAACTCAAAACAATCATAGAGGGGCACCTGGCTGGATGAGTCAGTGGTACATGTGACTCTTGATCTTGGGATCATGAGTTTGAGCCCAATGTTGGTCATAGATGTTATTTAAAAAAAAAAAAAAGAAAGAAAAAATTATAGACATACCTGTAAGAGCTAAAGTTATAAAACTTCTAGAAGAAAATAAAGGAGAAAACTTGGATTAGGGAAAGATTTCTTGATATAATATCAAAAGGCATGATATATAAAAGGAAAAAATGACAGATTGGACTTCATCAAAATTAAAACTGGCTTTCAAAAGTTACCAATAAGAAAAATTAAAAGACTAGGAGAAAGTATATGATGTAGATCATATGTCTGAAAAGATATGTAAAATATATAAAGATCTTTTACAACTTAAAAAGAAGTAAGATAACCCAATTAAAAGTAGTCAAAATATTTGAATAAACAGTTTACTAAAGAAAATACCCAAATGGCTAATAAGCAAGTAAAAACATTTTCATTGTCATTAGTCATTAGGGAAATATAAAGTAAAACAACAGTAAAATACCATATCTACACATTAAAATTACTTTAAGCAAAAAAAAAAAAATGATAATAGATGATGTTGGCAAGGTTACTGAGAAATTGGAACTCTCATACATTGCTGGTAAGAATGTGAAATGGTGGGGCGCCTGGGTGGTTCAGTCACTTAAGCGTCTGCCTTTGACCCAGGCCGTGATCTGAGGGTCCTGGGATTGAGCCCTGTTTTGAGGGGTAGGGGGGTGGGGGTGTCTCTGCTCAGCAGGGAGTCTGCTTCTCCCTCTTCCTCTATGCTCAATCCCTCTCTCACTCTCAAATAAATGAATAAAATCTTTTTAAAAATGTTTAAAGTGTATGAGATGGTATATAGCCATTTGGAAAAGATTAGCAGTTTCTTAAGGGGTTAAGCCTAAGGTTACCCTATGACCTGGCAATGCCACTCCTAGAATATACCAAAACCAAATGAAAGCATATATCCACGCCAAAACTTCTACACAGATGTTCACAGCAGCATTATTCATAAAAACCGAATAGTAGAAATGATACAAATGACCTTTAGTTGGTAAATGGTGAAACCAAATGTGGTAGGTATAGTCAGACAATGAAATACTACTGAGCAATAAAGAAGGATAAACTTCTGATACATACTCCAACTTGGATGAACCCCAAAACAGGAAGCTAAGTGAAAGAAGCCAAACATAAAAGACTACATATTATATGACAGGAAGCTAAGTGAAAGAAGCCAAACATAAAAGACTACATATTACATGGTTTCATTCATATGAAATATCCAGAAAAGACCAATTTACAGAAAGCAGAGAAATGGCTGCCGAAGGCTGGGAAGGAGGTAAGGGACTGACTACAAATGACACAGAAGAAACTTTTAGTGGGTAAGAAAAATGTTCTAGAACTGTGTCACAGTAAAATTTACCCTAAATTCTATAAATTTGCCGAAAATTATTGAATTGTCCACTAAAATTGGTGAATTTTGTGGCATAAGTCATATCTCAGAGAAGTTATTTTTAAAAGAATTATTTTTAAAACTCTAAAACACACACACACACGAAATTAGCTACATAAATTATGTACCATAAGTTCTGTTCTATTTATTCTGCAACAGTGTAAAAATCACATATTTCATCAAGATTGAAAATAAATATGGAGAAAATTAAGAACATTTGGTTATAAATCAACCAATGATGGCACTTTATTACCAAGTTTCTTTTCTATTTAACAACTTATATAAGCTAATTTATTCATGCTCATACCTAAACATCTTTTTATCATTTGGTAGTAATTTTTCTTGCTTTAAAATTTTAGCCATGGTCAATTAAGCTTTCTTTCTTACTAATTAAGATTATTTGGTAAGAATATCTAAAAGATAGGTTTCTTTCTCTGTGATAATCTCCCTGGAGCGATATCCCATAGCCTCTGTACCTTTGTACCTTGCTCTTTGTTCTCTTTCTTCTGTCCTACTATTTCCTTTTTTTACCTGATTCAGAATTTCTGAGTCATATAGGAAGAATCAATAATGTCCCCAGGATCTGAAATGCACCACATTACAAATATGATGACTAGAAACCAAATGAAGTAGAACTTATAATAAGTGAAACCTAAAAAAATTAATCATGTAAAATGCATTTTGTATTATTGTGAGATCATTACAATGACTAGGAGTGGCTACTGTTTACCTAGGCAGTGAGAAGTTCCTAAAAATCTGGCTACATCTTCTAAATCCACACTGGTTCTACCTGTATTTTGTCACCAACTCATTGAGGTTTTCTACTCCAATTTAAATTGCAGTAGAGACAATTTTGAACTTTATGACCAAATGGAATTGACAGAAGAGTGGCAGTGATTCCAGGAATGCCCTAATTGTTTGTACCCATTTCATTAGCCTGTTCTAAAGAGATGAGGTACAAAGAATACTGAAATCCTAGGAGGGACTTTTGTTTCCACTTCCCGAAAAGAACTACCTGGATATTTTCATCCAGTCTTGCCCTTGTCTACACTTTGCATCCTTCCTGCCTCCCCAGAAGATACTTGAGAATGGAGGCTCTGGAGAAAACAGAAGCCGATTTCCAATGTGTCATATCTAAACATATTATTATCAAGTATGTAACTGCAGAGTTTTACTAAACCTAGTAATCAAAAGAGAATTTTGAATTCAGTATAAAAAAGTTACATGATTTCTAATTTAAAGCTAGAAAAAAACTAGCATGCTTCTATTAGTAGTCCGTATGGTTGACTTAGCATGATGATGTGTCCAAGTCAATCAAGGTAATCCATTTCTCATTTGGTTATTAATTTGGAATAGGCAAAAGACCCAATCCAGCTATTGAGATGTGAAAGAAGTGGGGATGGAATCTTCTGGAAAGGCATTCTTCACACCTGAAAAAGACTTTCAAGAAAGAAACACTTCTACACACACTCCTGAAGGTTACTAGTTCTGGATAGGAAGCTTGGAGTTGTTGAAGCCGTCTTGTGAATATAAAAGGAACCAATTGCAAAGGTTCTTTTTCTGACCAAACATTAGTCAGGCTCTTCTGAGACCCTGCTGGACCAGGCCCAACCTTGGCTTTCCATCACCATACTTATAGAGACCAGTTTCAGCAAGAATTCTATTAAGTTGGTTTATCTGGAACTCCCCATACTCCATATATTATCAATCTACTTTTACTGCTGTCTAGCACTGCTTTTCTCTGATACCAGTCTCCTCAGGAAGCCAGCAGTGAGAACAGCAGAGCAGGGAGTTGAAAGGGACTTGGATCCTCAGTGACATCTGTGAACTACCTCATCATATAATAATATGTTTGAGCCAGGGCTTTTGTTTTTGTTTGTTTGAGGTTTGTTGTTGTTATTGTTTGGTATTGGTTTCATTTGATTTAGTTCTTGTAAATTCCTGCTAAAAGTATCTAAACAAATGTTTTGTGATGATTGAACCTGGGCATTCCATCCAAACTATGATCACTTTTATAGGTTTGTTTATATGGAAGAAATATCATCTCAAAAGAAGGTGGTAAAAGGGAAGAGAAATTGGTTCAGGATAAAAAATGACTTTCTTTTTAATCATTTGATATCCTTCCCACACACACACACTTTTTTCAAGAATAAGAACTGTAGGGGCGCCTGGGTGGCTCAGTTGGTTAAGCGACTGCCTTCGGCTCAGGTCATGATCCGGGAGATCCGGGATCGAGTCCCACATCGGGCTCCCTGCCCCGGGGGGGAAGCCTGCTTCTCCCTCTCTCACTCCCCCTGCTTGTGTCCCCTCTCTGGCTGTGTTTCTCTCTGTCAAATAAATAAAATCTTAAAAAAAAAAAAAAAAAGAATAAGAACTATATCAGCAGATGCTCTGAAATTAAGAGAAAACAAAACAGAAATAGTAAACTTGCCTATAGCCATAGGGGTCCCAGGCCCTGGGTTGAGGCATATATAATTTTATATTACCTGGCTAGCCACACGGTGTGATATAGGAGTCTGGGAAATTCCAATTGATCTGGGCCCAGCAGGGGGCCAAAGAGACTCTCCTTCCAACATCAAATTAGAACAGCACAGACCCTTGAAGAATATGTTAAATGCCTTGCCTTTGTAGAACATTTTTAACTTGCTACAGTACTTTCAAATCCATTAGCTAATTGCAATGTTCAAAACAGTGCACTAAGGTAGACATTACCCCCATTTGACAAATGACAAGTGCAGAGTGCATGGAGAAGGGGAAACACTTGCTAAAAATAACTCAACTAACTACACTATGAATAGTCCATAGCCTTAGATTGTTTGCTCAGAAAAGCAAATATTCTCTGACCCTGTTGTAAATAGGATCTGTTCAGGATTTTCCAAGGACCAAAGGGCCACAGTATCTCTGAGTATACCGTGAATACACACTTACTTATCTGTAGCCTCTGTTAGGGCCATTTTCCATTTCAGGCTTCTCAATTCCTATTTCCCTATCCTCTATTGCTTTTTATCTAATCATTATGACTAAAAGATGCTGAAACTGTGTGTGGGGAATGTTTAACAGAAAGGCCAGAAAGATACCTCCTGGGAAAAGTCCTCCAGTTGACCAAAGAGATCAGCTGCAATTGGAGAAGATGCATCTTTTGCACTGATAAAATGACTAACTTGATTCCTTTTCTAAACAGTGCCTTTTTAAGTAAGCTCCAGGCCCACATGAAACTTGAACTCGGGACCCCAAGACCAAAAGTCACGTGCTCTTCCAACTGAGCCAGCCAGGTGCACCTAAGTTGACACAGTTTTTAAATAGAGTTCAAACTGTTAAAAATAAGACAACAAACCCAAAATGGAGTCTCTTATGCTAAGACCCACATCACCAAACTGAGACTTAATTATAGTTTGTCTGTCCCACAAATGGAATCTTAAACCAGTCAATCAGGAATCACCTGATTATGGGTGCCTGGGTGGTTCAGAGGATTAAAACCTCTGCCTTCAGCTCAGGTCATGATCTCAGGGTCCTGGGATCTACGCCCGTGTCAGGCTCTCTGCTCAGCAGGAAGCCTGCTTCCTCCTCTCTCTCTGCCTGACTCTCTGCCTTCTTGTGATCTCTCTCTGTCAAATATATAAATAAAATATTTTAAAAAATAAAATAAAAATAAAAGGAATCACCTGATTAAAAAAAAAAAAACAGAATTACTTGATCAATACTAGTCAGGTCATTTGCCTGATATTCCCCTACATTCCCCTAAAAGGAAGTAACCTTACAACAACCAACCTGCTTTTTTGCCTAATATAACTTTTTTATTCCTGCTCCCTCTGCCTATGAAAGTCTTTCATTTAGTACAGCACCTCAGAACTCCTTTCCACCTGCCAGACTAGTTGCTGCCTTATTCATGAATCATTGCAAAAAGCCAATAAGATCTTTAAAAATTTACTCAGTTGAATTTTGTTTTTTAAAAAACCTTTACAGAAAGAAAATGCACTGCTTTCATCTATTGTCTACTCACTTATATGACAGTAAATCTGGTTTTTCACACCAAACAATCCTCCAGTTCTCTGCCAACACCAACTAGATGTCTTACAGTTCAATATAGTTCTGACACTATCACTCTAGGGTTAGCATCAGATCCCACAAGTTAAAGGCTCAGTCCCACAGGACTACCCACACTTCAGATACTGATCATAAACCCCAGTTTTCACCTGTACTTCTGACTGGCTGGCCATAAGTTGGGGGTTCTACAATGCTCTCCTTGGGTTTGATAATTTGCTAGAATGGCTCACAGAACTTAGGAAAATAGTTTACTTACTAGGTTATCAGTTTATTACTATAATACGACTCAAGAATAGCCAGATGGAAGAGATGCATAGGGCAACATATAGTCCTAAAACTTATATGGAAACAGAAAAGACTCTGAATGGACAGAGGAACGTTGAAAAAGAAAACCAAAGTTGGTGGCAATCCATAAGTTCTCCAAATCCCATACTTCAGGAATTTTTATGGAGACTTCATCATCTAGGCATCATTGTCTAGCTCCTTTCCTCTCCCTCGAGCATGGGAGGTAGGGCAGCTCTTTCCAAGCTTCTAATCATGCCTTGGTCTTTCTGGTGACCGTCCCTCATCTAGGAGCTATCCAGTAGCCCACTACATATCACCTCATTAGAAAAGATGTTCCTATCATCTAGGAAATTCCAAGAGATTGAAGACTTCTGTATTGGAACCAAAGTGAAAGTACAGCTATTGGAGCAAAAGATACTTCTGCACCTTTACTGCTTAGGAAACTGCAAAGGTTTTAGGAGCCCTGACCAGGAGCCAGGGATGAAGACCAAATATATATATTGCTTATTGCACACAATATCACACCTTAACATCACATATTTACAAAGAAGCCAGTTTTAGTCCTACAAAAACAACAAATTAAGGAAGAGATAAATTGACTCTACTATATAGAAAGTCTTAAAGTGAAGATCAAAAGTCTAAATAGTCTCAAAATATTTGTTGTTAAATTTAATCCTTTTAAAAACGTTCCACACTCATGGATTGGAAGAATGAATTTGTGAAATTTCACATTTGTGAAAATGTCTATGCTACCTAAAGCAAGCTACACATTTAATGCAATCTCTATCAAAAGACCATCAATATTTTTCCAAAAAAAAAAAAAAAACAAATAGCCCTAAAACTTATATGGAAACCAAAAAGACTCTGAATGGCCCGAGGAATGTTGAAAAAGAAAACCAAAGTTGGTGGCACTACAATTCCAGACTTCAAGCTGTATTACAAAGCTGTGGTCATCAAGATAGTACAGTACTGGCACAAAAACAGACTAGATCAATGGAACAGAATAGAGAGCCCAGAAATGGACCCTCAATTCTATGGTCAACTCATCTTTGACAAAGAAGGAAAGAATGTCCAATGAAAAAAAAGACAGTCTTTTCAATAAATAGTGTTGGGAAAATTGGACAGCCACATGAAGAGTGAAACTGGACCATTTCCTTACATCCCACACAAAAATAGACGCAAAATGGATGAAAGATCTCAATGTGAGACAGGAATCCATCAAAATCCTTGAGGAGAGCACAGGCAGCAACCTCTTCCACCTCAGCTGCAGCAACTTCTTCCTAGAAACATCGCCAAAGGCAAGGGAAGCAAGGAAAAAAATGAACTATTGGGACTTCATCAAGATCAAAAGCTTTTGCACAGCAAAAGAAACAGTCAACAAAACCAAAAGACAACCGACAGAATGGGAGAAGATATTTGCAAATGACATATCAGATAAAGGGTTAGTATCCAAAATCAATGAAGAACTTCTCCAACTCAACACCCAAAGAATAAACAATCCAATCAAGAAATGGGCAGAAGACATGAACAGACAATTCACCAAAGAAGACATCCAAATGGCCAACAGACACATGAAAAAGTGCTCAACATCTCTCAGCGTCAGGGAAATACAAATCAAAACCACAGTGAGATACCACCTTACACCAGTCAGAATGGCTAAACTTAACAAGTAAGGAAACCAGATGTTGGTGAGGATGCAGGGAAAGGATACACTGTTGGTGGGAATATGATCTGGTTTAGCCACTCTGGAAAACAGTATGGAGATTCCTCGAAAAGTTGAAAATAGAGCTACCCTATGACCCAGCAATCACACTGCTAGTTATTTCCCCTAAAGATTCAAAAGTAGTGATCCGAAGGGGCACATGCACCTGAATGTTTATAGCAGCAATGTCCACAATAGCCAAACTATGGAAAGAACCTAGATGTCCATCAACAGATGAATGGATAAAGAATATATATATATATATGAATACTATGTAACCATCAAAAATAATGAAATCCTGCCATTTGCAATGATGTGGATGGAACTGGACTGTATTATGCTGAGTGAAATAACTCAGTCAGAGAAAGACAATTATTATATGATCTCTCTGATATGAGGAATTTGAGAGGCAGGGTGAGGGATCATGGGGGGAGGTAGGGGAAAAAAATGAAACAAGATGGGACTGGGTAGGAAGACAAACCATAAGAGACTCTTAAACTCAGGAAACAAATTGAGGATTGCTGGGGGGTGGAGGGGAGGGCTGGAGGGCTGGGTTATGGAAAAAATAAAAATTAATAAAAAAATTTAATCCTTTTAAAGATGGGATTCAAACTAAGTACAGGTACTAGAAAAAAAAATTGAAAGTGATTGCTACCACTCTGAATCTATTATTTCTCTGATTACCATTATAGCACAAACCATTTTAAAATACATTTTTGTCAAAATTTTACTGACCCAAAAATAAAATTTATAATATAGAGTATATTTTCTCCCTTTTTCTGTGATATAAGTTCCAATTAATCTTTTTATTCCCCAGACTTACTGGAAGCAGATATTTTTCATATTGAGGAGTACCTTAATAATGTTTTATTATGATGACTCCTATAAGGAACTTTTTTCATATTCAGTTATATAAAGATTTATAACTGGTTTGCCCTGACCTTTTAATTAGGTATTATATGATATGTTAGAAAGAGGTTGGTCCATAAATTACCTTTAGAAATGAGAAACAGTAATAAATTCTTGGCAAAACTTTGAGCAGGACGCTTTAGAAAAAGACTCAGGAAATTAAAAAAAAAAAACCCAATAGGGAACAAATTGAGGGTTACTGGAGGGGAGATGTGTGGGGATGAGGTAAATGGATAATGGGCATTAAGGAAGACCCTTGTTTTAATGAGCACTAGGTGTTATATGCAAGTAATAAATCACTAAATTCTACCCCTGAAACTAATACTACCCTATATATTAACTAATTAAAATTTAAATAAAATCTTGAAAGAAAAAAAAGGAAATAAAAATTTTTTAAAACTACATAGTGAGGGGTACCCATCTGGCTCAGGCAGTAGAGTATACAACTCTTGATCTTGGTGTCATGAATTTGAACCACATTGCCTATATTGGGCATAAAGCTTATTTTTAAAATTATAAATAAATAAATAAATAAATAAATAAATAAAAACTATATGGTAAGCAGAGAGAACTATTTGTGGTTTACTAGAAGGCTGACTAAGCAATTTCTTTTTTTTTTAAGATTTTATTTATTTGACAGAGAGAAACACAGCCAGAGAGGGAACACAAGCAGGGGGAGTGAGAGAGGGAGAAGCAGGGTTCCCGCCAAGCAGGGAGCCCGATGTGGGACTCGATCCCAGGTCTCCGGGATCATGACCTGAGCCAAAGGCAGTTGCCCAACCAACTGAGCCACCCAGGCGCCCCATGACTAAGCAATTTCTGACAAAAGTTTTTCCACTCCTATAAGACTCCTGCCAAAGTGTGCAGAATCTTATAAGCACTTTAAAAATTTTAGTTACAGTACGTATTTTATATATACTTTATCTATACACCATAGGTATAGAAGTTTTCCTGCTATATGTATTGTAGGAAATTTAAAAAGTAAAATGCATAATCACTGCTATTTAGTCACTTTCTTTACAAAGAAGTTTTTTTGAACATGCGTCAGTAGTTGTGTATTTTCCTGTTATAATGTTAAATGAAGTCTGGGCCACCTTGTTGGCTCAGTCGGTAGAGCATGCAACTCTTGATCTCAGGTTTGTTTATCAGTTTTGATTCCCCCCTCAAGGGTTATAAGTTTAAGACCCACATTAGGTCTAGAGATTACTTAAAAAAATACAATCTTGGGCGCCTGGGTGGCTCAGTTGGTTAAGCAACTGCCTTCGGCTCAGGTGATGATCCCGGAGACCCAGAATTGAGTCCCACCTCAGGCTCCCTGCTCGGCAGGAAGCCTGCTTCTGCCTCTCTCACTCCCCCTGCTTGTGTTCCCTCTCTGGCTGTGTTTCTCTCTGTCAAATAAATACAATCTTAAAAAAAAAAATGCAATCTTTTCCAAAATATTAAATAAGATCATTTATATGAATCAAAATCTCATAATTCTATATTTTTTTTCAAAAGGCATATTTGGAGCTTCAATGAAAACAGGAATTTGAAGAAAATAGAAATAATGCATAAAACATACAGGAAAAGAAAACTGTTTAAAATTATGATCAATATTTTTAAAGAAACAAGAGAAAACTATATATCCATGAAATAAGAATAGAAGTCATAAAAAGAGGAAAATCAAAGGATTTCCTAGAAAGTAAGCCACATTTAAAATTTTCTTTCTTTTTTTTTTTTTAAGTATTCTCTAATGCCCAACATGAGACTCAAACTCATGACACCAATATCAAGAGTTGCATGTCCTACCCACTGAGCCAGACAGGTACCCCCCAAGTTTTAAAATTTCAGTATTAGGCTAGGCAAATAAAACCGGGTAAATCTTCCAGAGGATATTCCAGAGGGAACAGAGAAAACCAAGGGGAAGAAATTCTGAAAGATATAACACAAGAAACTTTCTTAGAACTGAAACATATGAGTCTCTAGAGAAAAAAAAGTCTACATAATAAGTGAAAGAAGACTCTCACCAAGGTTCATCATTGTGAAATTCCAAAACACCAGAATTTTAAAAAGGTTGTTCAGTGGCAGTATGAATGCTACACAGTAGTGTAGCAATGCCTTCAAAACTCTCAGAGATGGAGCGCCTGGATGGCTCAGTTGGTTAAGCAACTGTCTTCGGCTCAGGTCCAAGAGTCCTGGGACTGAGCCCCACATCGGGCTCCCTGCTCAGTCGGAAGCTTACTTCTCCTTCTCTCACTCTCCCTGCTTGTGTTCCCTCTCTAGCTGTGTTTCTCTCTGTCAAATAAAGAAACAAAATCTTTAAAAAAAAAAACCTCTCAGATAAAATTATTTTCAACTAAAAACTGTATACCTAATCTATCAGCTAACTGTAAGATTCAATTCAATTCTATTCAAACATTCAGGAATTTAAAATTTTTCCTCCTACACACTGTCTTCTAGGAAGCTAGTGGAGAATATTCAGCAACATGGGATAAAGAGGAAGACATGGATTTCAGGAAAAAAAAGACTCCAACACATGAGGACAATGAAGGAAAATCCAGGTTGAAACTATGCAACGTCCTAGAAAATAACTAGTCCAGATGGAAACAGAGGAAAGATGGCTTCAGGAGGTATAGCTCAGGATGGAAGCTTGAACTGTCCTAGTGTTTAGAATTGTGTTTCAATATATTATTCTATAATTGAAAGGTGTATGACCCCCCAAAAATAGTGATGAATACATAAAAAAATTTAAAAGAGACAATTATTAACTCCAGGGAAACTAAAAAGTTGCATGAGAAAAGAATCTACTTGTTTCTGTGGTCAACAATGATTTTATAAGATCATGACTTTTGTAAATTTGATTATTGAATTAATAGTATTATATAATTATTTGGGAAGTATGAAGGAGAAGACAAGGGATAGAACAAATTATAAAAAGTTAAAGCCTTTGGGTGCCTGGGTGGTTCAGTTGGTTAAGCAACTGCTTTCGGCTCAGGTCATGATCCTGGAGACCCGGGATCGAGCCCCACATCAGGCTCCCTGCTCAGCAGGAAGCCTGCTTCTCCCTCTCTCACTCCCCCTGCTTGTGTTCCCTCTCTGGCTGTGTTTCTCTCTGTCAATAAATAAATAAATCTTAAAAAAAAAAAAAAAAGTTAAAACCTTCATTTCCGTCATACAAAATTTGTAGGTAATATCAAAATTTGAAAACTTGAAATTAGCAGGAGATAGGGAAGGGTCAGAAACTGATCTTTTTCTTTTCTTCTCTTCTCTTCTCTTCTCTTTTCCTTTCTTTCCTTTTCTTTTCTTTTTTAAGATTCTATTTATTTATCTGAGAGAGAAAGCGATCACAAATAGGCAGAGAGAAAAGAGGAAGCAGGCTGCCTGCCCAGGAGAGAGCCCTGAGATCATGACCTGAGCTTAACCAACTGAGCCACTTAGGCGCCCTGATCATTTTCTTATAAAGCTCTGAGTTCACACTGGAGGCTTTGGCAAGTGGGTTAATGCATTAACTTAATGAAAACAAAATCTAGTTTTCTAAGAAGTGATTAAACTATGGCAATAGTCTAGTGTGGTGATACAATGGGAGGCAAGAAACTGAGGTCTAGTCCCAGCTCTGCCAGCTCCAAAAAACTGTAGCCAAATCTTTTTACTTTAGTTTCCTTATTTAACACCAGGGCTTTAAATATTTCTCTGAATTTTACACTTACATGTTCAAATCTGCCCATCTTCAGTGAGGCTATTTCTTGTTTCTCCTTTACAACGATTCATGGGCTAATCAGAAAAAAATTTCAAGTGAACAGCTTCTTTTCCAGGATCTTAATAGCCAGAAATAAACACATTCTTCTCTGACCTAGAGACTTTATATGCCTGAGAACTACAAGAAATAAAGCATTACCAGGTAAAAGGAATGCAGTGCTCTGACAAGATCTTAATTGACTCACTAAGTTATGGAGATTTTAGGCAACAATTTATCGTGTTCTTAAATTTTAAGAGTAGTTGCCATAGCAACTCCTAGACACAGCATATGGTATGTCTGGTACCTCCAAGATAACAGAGCAGATTCTTGATGAGTTTTCCTTACAATATGTTGTGAACTTCTTGTACTTTTTAGTGTTTCAGTGGGCAATGCTATAAGGTGTTAGTATTCATTATTATCTTATATATTTTGAAGCCTATCTTAAAGCATTTTTTACTTGCAAAAAATAAACTTTTAATGTTTCCCATATCCCTTAATATCCTTTCTTCATAAAGAATAAAAAGGAACTACAGACTAGTAGAAATATAAGCAAATGAACAGGTCATTATAAAAGAAAAAAATGTAGAGAATAAATCATATGGAAAATATCTTGCTCACTTACAGGGAAAGGAAAGAAAATTAACTAGATACTATTTTCCACTTATCAAATTGGACGACTAGGACAAGTTTAAAATGGGACTGCCATTCTGGTGGATAATTTGGGATTATAAATTCAAAGCCTTTAAGATGTTTTTGACATTTAACCTAGGAATCTCTGCTGCTGGTCTTTCTTAATGGCTTTTTTCTTTTAATACACGAAGATCTCTGTAGAAGAATTATTGGTAATAGTTAAAAATTAGAAATCATCTTAATATACAATAAGAGGAGATTTAAAATTAAAAATTACATAAGCAGGGGGCGCCTGGGTGACTCAGTTGGTTGAGCGACTGCCTTCGGCTCAGGTCATGATCCCGGAGACAAGGGATCGAGTCCCACATCGGGCTCCCTGCTCAGCAGGAAGCCTGCTTCTCCCTCTCTCATACCCCCTGCTTGTGTTCCCTCTCTGGCTGTGTTTCTCTCTGTCAAATAAATAAAATCTTTAAAAAAAAAATTACGTAAGCATTCTCTTATCAGGCATTTAGATTTGATACATTGTTTTTATATTACACATTTTACTACTGATACATACTACTGATATTTTTTTAAATATTTTATTTATTTATTTAACAAAGAGAGAGATCACAAATAGGCAGAGAGGCAGGCAGACAAAGAGGGGGAAGCAGGCTCCCCTCTGAATAGAGAGCCCAATGTGGGAGTTGATCCCAGAACCCTGAGATCATGACCTGAGCCAAAGGCAGAGGCTTAACCCTCTGAGCCACCCAGGCGCCCCTCTACTGATATATTTCAATTGCAGATTATGGTACTATTTTATACTATAGTACATAGGAACATATATGTACTTTATTATATGCATTTTAAGTAAAATCTTTTTATTTAAAATGAAAAGAAAAGCAGTTTCTTAGAGAATATGGACAAAAGGTGAATGTCAATTTACAGTATATTTGTAATATACTGTGTGCAAGCAATCATAGGAAAAGCCACAGAAAGTATGTCCCTCCCTGTGGTGGACACCCTAAATTGATCCTCAGTGAGTCCTGCCCTTGTATAATCCCTTATCCATGGGTGCTTACAGAACTGATGACTTGCTTCTAACCAATAGAATATGGCAAAGGCAATGGATGCAATGTCACTCTCATGATTATGTTACATTGTAAAAGATTCCATTTCAGCAGACTAGAGAGAGGAAGATTACCCTGCTGGCTTTGAAAATTCAAGCTGCCATGTGGCAAGGAACTGTGGGCAGCACTTTGGAACTACAAGCAGTTTCTAGGGCCTGAAGGGAGCCTCCAGCCAACAGTCAGTAAGAAGCCAGGAGCTTCGGTCATACAGCTGCAAAGAAGTACATACTGATAACAATCTTGAATGATCCTGGAAGCAGATTTTCTCTAGATGGACTTCCAGATGAGAACACAACCCACCCAGCACTTGGACTGCAGCCTGCTGACACCCTGAGCAGAGAACCTAGTGATGCTGTGCCAGGACTTGGAACCTACAGAAACTGTGAGGTAATAAATGTGCTGTTCTAAGCTGCTTTTTTGGCAATTTACAATTCAACATAAAAAACTAATACAGTGGCTGTCTCTAGAAAGTAGCCTTTTTTTTTTTTAACAAATTTTCCTTTCTCATTTGTACTTTGGTACATTTTTTTAAAATGTTATAATAAAATTTTCATTTCTTTTAAAATCAAAAGATGTTATTTTCAACAAATCATCTGGAAACAAAAAGTAAGCATGCTTTGCAAATTTTTAACTGATTTTGAATTTGGCAAAAGAACAGTTTTTAAAGTGTACAATGAAAATATAGCACCAAGATTACCCCAGATTTCTATTTTTTAAATGATCTTAACAGAATATTTTATTTAAATCATGTTAACATAGACTGTTTCTGAAATTTTAAGCTTTCTATATTTAATAATGCCTGCTGGGAGAAAAAAAAAAAGAAATCATACTTTTAAATTTTTCTTTCCAATTTTGACCATGATTTAAAATGGAAAAAGTTATGTTGATTGTGGCTAAATGTTCTCATTTTTATAGGCCATTATGCGCTTTAAATTCACTGTTGGCATTTTAATTTCATTTTACAAAATAAATCCCAACTGACAACAGAATAAAGCAAATTCTAAGTCAACTAAGCGAAAAAGTGTCACTGCAAACAGAAAGAACTTTGCAAACTGAAGCAACATTTCATATGGCTCCTGAACCTAAATTTCCAAAGTTTCAACAGGAAAAAAAAAGTGTGTGTGTGTGTGTGCGTGTGCGTGTGCGTGTGCATGTGTGTGTGTGTGTGTGTGTGTGTGTTGGGGGGTAAGTATTGACAAATGAGACCATCTCCACAACTTACTATCTACAACATGACATTACTATTCAACTGTGTACATTAACATAAATTTACTATTGTAGGAAGTTCTTGCCCAAGAAGATGAAAATTGCAATAACTATAGCTTATTTCAGGAACTTGACAAAATTCCATTTATCTGACCACTAGACTGCTCCACTTACTGTCATTAGAGTAAATATCCCCTTCTCAAGACAATGGATAGTTTAATTAAGTTCCTTAAATGACTGTTTACTCTTAAAGATTTGCTTTGAAAACAGTATCTTGCTGTGTTTACTAATTTGAAACTATTATATCATGAGTTTTGCCCAGTCCTGATGAATCATTAAATATATCTTAAATCAAACCCATAAAAGTTCACAAATCTGCCACTGTTGCTATCCTTAGACATAGTGCTAAGACTCTGTTAAAGTAGTGAGCTCTCATACTGCAGTAAATACAAATGTGGCTTTGCTTTATCAACAGGCTATTTTGATGGTATTTCAACAATCTTCCCAGTCCCAACAAGATACAGTAGAAATCAGTTCACCACAGTGGCTTAACCATCCACAAGGAAAGAGTGTTCCTCAAGGGCCTATAGAGTCTCTTTTCTTCAAGAGTCTCCAAGATGATAGTGTTGAGGTAAATCCACGTGGGGTTTAAGCTTCAATTTCTTTCTTTTTAATTTCCCCAAATGGTGAGTTTATTTTGACTCCCTTGGAATATGAAACCCTTTTTAGGAATTCTTTGATTATTGAATCAGATTTACAAAACTTTTGCCCTTAGTGGAAACCTAACACTAACAATAATTATTATTTATCTTTGTCTATTCTGTTTGTTTGTTTGTTTGTTTGTTTTTGTTATGTGTCTGTGAGAGTTAAGTAATAGAGAAAAGTAAGGGAATAGGTCCATAATAAGACGATTCACTGAGCTGTCCTGGAAATGGAGAATTTCTGAAGATTTTTTCTCAGACTGGTATCCTTTGGACAGACTCTACCCTTGGTTAATTATCAAAACATCATGGGAACTTCCTTCAGTCCTGAGATATCCCTGAGATTCTGGTTCTGGGTCAGATTTCCTCTTAACCTTTCCTTCTACAAAGAACTATAAGTGAGTTGAGTTTTCTATTGGTGTAAAGAAAAAAACAGCTTTTTGTAGCTCGTGTAGCGAAAAAAAGTTCTTTCCTACTGTGTTTCTTTCCTGTTTGTCTCCTTTACCACTCACATAGAACACTTCTGACCCTTGAGGTCACCAAATGTGTAGAGGTTTTTTCCCACACCAAGCAATTCACTGCAGTCCCAGCTAGGTATTTTACAATGTAACTGAATTCTGACATTGCCAACACAGTCACATCAGATTTTGCAGGTTAAGGGCTCAGTTCCCCCTCACCCAACACACACACACACACACACACACACACACACACTTCAGATGCCAGTTGCAAGCCCAAGTTGTCCCTGTGCTTTTGACCAATCAGCTATAGATCAGAGCTTCCAAAAACCCCCACCTTGGGTTCAATTAATATGCTACGGTGGCTCAGAGAACTCAAAGAAACACCTACCTACTATAGGAATGGAAGGCAGGCAGACCCAAAATGGGCCACTTTGGCATGAAAATTATTCTGAGCCAAAGGCAATTGAGACCCTATGGCCTCAAGAAAAACTTTTGCTTCTCCTCTAACTATATGGAAGTATCTAAATTGGGGTCTTTTTCAGAGTAAAAGTTACTAGGAGAGATACATTTTATCTGAGTGATCTGTCTATATGGCAGGGCAGACATCTAATTACCAAACATCTGCTTTTCTTACCACCCTGTGAATTACATTCCTCTCCTCCAAAGCCCAAACCACTTAATTCAGAATGACATATATACCTCATTTGGCCTCTTTGCATGTCTGTATAGATTTCCCATATGTATACTATTAAATTTAATTTTCTCTTGTTAATCTGCCTCATGTTGATTTGATTCTTAGCACAGCTAGAAGGAACCTTGAAGGGGACAGAAATTCTTGCTCCCCAATGGTACGTTTACCATTATTAAAGGATGTGATAAAAGGTACAGATGAATTGGGGTGCCTGGGTGGCTCAGTTGGTTAAGCAACTGCCTTCAGCTCAGGTCATGATCTCGGGGTCCTGGGATTAAATGCTGCATCCAGTTCTCTGCTTAGCAGGGAGCCTACTTCTCCCTATTCCACTCTCCCTGCTTATCCTCTCCCTCTCTCTCTCTGTCAAATAAATAAATAAAATCTTAAAATATATATATACAGATGAAGAGCCAAATGAAAAAAAAAAAAAAAAAAAAGAGCCAAACAAAGAGATATATAGGGCAGGTTCTGGAAGTGAGTCTAAGTGCTTCTGTCCCTGTGGACTTGGGGTATATCATTCTCCGGGTATGGATGTGTTTACCAACCTGAAACTCTCCAAACCCCATACTTTTAGGATTTATGAAGGTTTCATCACATAGACATTATCGATTCTGAATTCCATTTTCAGCCCTATTCCCTTCTCAAAAGAATGGAGGGGAAAGGGCTGAAAATTCCAAGCTTCTAATTATAGTTTGGTCTTTCTGATGACCATCTCTCATTCAGGAGCCCACCCAGAGTCACCTCATTAGAACAAAAGACATTCTTATCCTCAGGAAATTACAGGTGTTTCAGAAGCTCTCTGTCAGGAAGAGAGGTCAGAGACTAATATTAGAGTAAAAGTGTTCTTATCCTTTAGAAAATCACAAAGGCTTCAGGACCTCTTGCCCGCAACTGGGGGCAGAAACCAATATATATTTCCTATTATAGCACAGTAAGAGATGTTATGCACATTGCGTTGCTGATCTAATTCACAAAGTACATGAACAGCAATTCTGACTGTTCCCAGATGCTCATGGATTAGTCTCAGTCTAAATCTATGTCATGTACTCTTGGCTGGACTCCTCCTTCTCACGGGTACTTATGCTATATCTCAAATTCTTCTACTTATGTTTTCAAGTAATATAATTTCACCAATATAGCATTTATAGTGGCCATTTTGATACTAGATATCAAACATTAGATTAGATATCAATATTAGATATCCACAAAATTGCTTATTAGATATCAACAAAATTGATAGCATTAGATATCAACATTAGATTAGAGCATTAGATATCAACAAAATTGCTCATTTGATAGGCATCATAAAATGAAAAGGGAACAAAATACTAAATGCCAATGGTCAGCATGTTTTTATTGGTCTGAGAAAGCACGCCAAAGAAATTCAGATTCCAGAACTGTTTTATTATTATTTTTTAAGATCTTATCTATTTTTTGACAGAGAGAAATGCAGTGAGAGAGGGAACACAAGCAGAGGGAGTGAGAGAGGGAGAAGCAGGCTTCCTGCCAAGCAGGGAGCCTGATGCGGGGCCCGATCCTGGAACTCTGGGATCATGACCCAAGTTGAAGGCAGCGCTTAACGATGGAGCCACCCAGGTACCACATCAGAACTGTTTTATTAGGAGATTCCTTGAAATCTGAAAAACTTAAAACTAGCTCTCTTAAAGATACTTCAGATCTCAACTTGAACTGAAAGATTTTTATCCTACTGTTCTTCCCCCATTCTATGCTCCTGCATATAATTCTATTTCTATCTCTCCTTCTGACCTACTTCCCTTCCTGTCCTGCCCTCCAGTAACACCCAAAGCTAATTACCTCTTAAAATTATTCTTTCTACAGGAAAATACCTCATGGTTGATTAGATGGTCTGGTACCATTTTAAGTGATGAATCATTGTTAAGGACTTCCCAAAGCCTAGACAAGATATAGAAAAATTTACAGAAAAATTTAGTAGTATAGTTTTAGGAACATAAACTTCAGAGCTCCCAAGTCTATAACAATTGATACAGATATTTGTCAAAACCTCAGATGACAAAAAAAAAAAAAAAAAAAGAAGAAGAAAGAAAAGAAAAGAAAAAAAGGTAGAATGTAAAGACTCTGAAGATAACTTAAGGACCCTAAATTTTGTAGGTAATCCAAGAAGTTTGGAAAATCTATAGATGTTGGAGAAGCTTTTTTTGGAGACTCTCACAAAAGCATTTCATGTAGAAATAGATGGGACTCTAATTCAGTCTAATTCAGTCCTATAATCAAAGAGAAGAGAATCTTTTGAAGGGGAAGGTCTCTTGGTGGTACCAGAGGTTCTATTTGAAATTTACAAACTTTTTACATGAAATTACCCACCATGTTAAGAGAAAATTCACTTTGTAATCTTGTGGTTAATGATGTAGAGTCAGCCAGATGGAAGTTTGACTTCTATATTGGTCACTCACTAGAAGGGTGACTACAGATAGCAGGGACTAAGAACAGACCACTTCAAGATGGGCCACTTTAGCACAAGGATTATTTTGACTTAAAAAGCAGTCAAAACCCTGAAATTTCAGGAAAAGTTCTTTACCTCCCCTTCAGCTGCCTACAAGATTTTAGATAGAGAACCTGCTCCAGGAAAAGAGCTATCACCATGGATAAGTACATTATGATATAAACTAGATATCATAGACAATGAGGAACCTAGCAAGGCCACTTGGATCAAGTCTTCTCTTTCTCCCATTGTTTCTGAGTGGCCTAGCAAACATTTGTTTACCAAATATTTAATCTTTTTTATCTTCCTATAAATTTTATTACTTTCCTCCAAAGTCCCAGACCCCTCTCTCCTCTCTTGCCTTCAAGATAACATATATATCTCATCTTGCCTATCTTTGAACATGTCTGACTATCCACATCTGTGTGGATTCCCAATATACATATGCTATTAAATTTTATTTTCTCCTGTTAATCTGTTTCATGTCAATTTGATTCTTAGTCTAGCTAGAAGGACCTTGAAAGGAACATGAATTCTTGCTCCCCAGCAGGACAACTTCTCAACTTTTCTTTCTACCTTTCAAGACCCTAAGACTGTGTCAAGGTAGGGATTTCCCTTCCTACAAAACAGTCAGCTGTGGGGTGCCTGGGTGGCTCAGTTGGTTAAGCAACTGCCTTCAGCTCAGGTCATGATCCTGGAGACCAGGATCGAGCCCCACATCGGGCTCCCTGCTCAGCAGGAAACCTGCTTCTCTCTCTCTCACTCCCTCTGCTTGTGTTCCCTCTCTGGCTGTGTTCATCTCTGTCAAATAAATAAAATATTTTTTAAAAAAGTCAGCTGTGTTTTATTAATAGGCTATTTTGGTGGTGGAGCAGGAAGGACAACAGTTGAATACCTTAAAGTTTGGTAGCTTTGAAACTGCACCCCATCGGGTTAATGAGATGGGGTGTCACCAACAAGACTCCCCAAAACCCCCCTTATTCTTCATGAGAATGTTATTCTTGACTTTTAGAGGCAAACAACAGGAAGTGCTTCAGTGGCCGAAACCAGTTTGAGCTCCACCATGACCAACTCACACCTACATAGATGGGCAGTGGTGTAGCCAACAGTTACTTCTACCTTATTATAATGTGAAAATCTCCACCATAGGGGGAACACAAGCTTCATTAGCATAACAGGATGCACCCAGGTACAGGCATGTTTTCTAAATATGCCTGTGCGACCTTATGACCACCTTTGCATGCAATAATAAAACTACCCTTTCTGAATACTCATCCTAAACCTAAATAAAAGAAATCCACTCACTCCCACTGAGGAGTCATAGCTTTGGAAGTTTTTCCTGTGATCTCCTTATTTGCTGCAAATAAAAAGTTTCCTTTGTATGACAACACCTGGTGCAGCCTCTACCTGTAACTCACCGAGTGAATTCATGTTAGTTCAGTTATAGCTTATTTTAGCAAAACAGAAGCACAGAATGACACAGCAAAAGACCCTGAGCCAAGCCTAGCCATTAGATTTCTAATGTTCATGCATTAGTAAGATAAACCTAGCTTAAATATATAGCTAGAATTGACAATTTTTTAACTAAAAAAGAGAAATCAGTAGAACTTGAATTAACATGTTTGCCAAGTAGCCCCCAAATGATATAAATATCATATTCTAGAAGTAGAATTTTAGATGCTGAGCAAAATTATCTTTACATGGGATGTAAAGTCTCCTCACAAGCCAGCCCACATAAATATTACAAGAAAGCAAATGGATGAATACATAAACAGTCACAATGAGCTAAGCACTACAGGTGGCAGAAAGATAGTACTTCAAGGTCCTAAAGGGGGAGAGTTTATGAAAATAGGCATTTCTTTTTATGGTGTCCATTTTCTTTGGAAGATGCTCAGTTACAAAAGTTTTCTTGAAAGATAAAAAAAGAAAGATTTTTTTTTGATAACTGGAACAAGAGCTTTCCTTTCCTTTAAAAAAGTGAACTAGCCACTAGTCAACCCTAGGAAAAATTAAAGGAGCAAGGATAGGAAAACTAGTCAAAATAAGAGGATGATGAGAAAACCATGAGAAATGTTTGAGTAGATGGAAGGCAGGTGTGAACCTGGTAGAAAAGGGTCACTGCAGCCAGAGCAGAGAGCAGCAAGGAGGCCCAAAAAGGCAAGTTTAGAAATAAGTGTCAAACAAACTCAGGCAAAGGAATACATATCTTAAAAGAAACTCACTGAATACTCCATCAAGGGAGAAAAGTCCAGGGTTTTAAATGCTAGGAAGCAGAGAGGGAGTACAGTTTATGATCATTGAGCTAATTAAAAATAGAAGAGTCTTTGAGTTTGTAAACTGTATTGGAAGAAAAATAAAAAAGCTAAAGGGAACACTACCATTCTGAGTTCTTGGCTGAGACCCCCCTGTAATAAAAGACAGATTAACAGAAGAAAAATGAAAAGAAGTTTAATAACATGGATATGGCCTGTATTTGTGGGAAACACCCAGAAAAACTGAGTAACTCTCTGAAAGGGCAGAGCCATCACCCTTAATACCATCTTCATCTAAATACAAAAGAAGATGTTGTGGGGAGAAGGGGAGGCCATTTATGAGAGGTTACCGAGAAAAAGCACAGGAAATAAGTGTATGGTGGTTATATAGGCTTAAGTCCCTGCCTTCTCACTGGTTAGTTTCTAGAGATTTAGTATCCTCTTCTTCCCAGTACAGAGAGGGACACGCCCTGTACAAATGGAGATTTCCCTTATAAATGTAAATTTCCCTCACAAAAAGGCAACTTCTACTTTGTTTTCAGAAATATTCCTGTCGTTTCTTAAAAATAATCAGCTCAAAATAATCCTTATGTCAAAGAAGAGTATTTTGGAATGGCATAGCCTGCTCCCCTTCAACATAATTGGTTAAAGCAAGCTCCTTTGTTAATTAGTCAGGAGAAAGTCCTCAGTCAGGTCTGGTTATTGCCCACAGTAGGGGCAAAGTGAGGCGGGGGAGGGGTCATCTCCAATCTGCACAGTCCTTTATCAGCTTCAGGTAGTTAGAACCAGTCACAGTGAAACACAATAGTCAATCAGGTTAACAGGAGAAAAGCCATTTTAATTATGCACTGGAGCCCCATAAAGATAATGAGACTCCAAAAAGCTAGCCAAGCAACTGAGCCTTATATACCATTCTGACCTAAGGAAAGGGGTAGGGTCTGGGGCTTCAAAAGGGAGGAAAGCAAATCACAGGAAGATGAAAAGAGGAATTACTTGGTAAAGAAAATTTGCCCTACCCTGAGGGTGAGTCTCTCAGTAGTTACCAGCGTTATCTCTTGGTAACAGCTTTCTTCCTAGTATTGGCCCTCTTTCTATGTAAATTTCTTTTGCAAAGAAGTAACTTCTCTATTTTCAGAGACTCTCTGGTGTCTGCAGTTTTGTTACCAAACTGTCTGTGTGTAGTCATGTGCAGTAAGCTAGTGTCTGAGACACAGGTCTTGAAGCAGGAAAACTTTTTTATCAGAAGAGCAGCCCAATAAGGGGATGGGGAATCATTCCTAAAGCTGTCTTGCCCTGTTGAGCCTAGGGACAGCTAATTTAAATGTTTGGGGAAGTAAAATACAGGAAGAGAGTGAGGAGTGTCTTAAACCTTGTAAGGCTGTGGGGGGTGGGTCCTTGATACAATCTGGAGGTTTGCATTCTTCCAGACTGTGAGGTGCCATTGGGACGCTGTACATTAAATAATTTTAAGACAAATGTTATCATCTGTTTCCCATTAGATTCTTAGAGTCAATGTGCAACCAAGGGGTAGAGTCAAAAGGGCAAAGGTAATGATTAATAGTACATAGGGCTTAATTAACATAAAAACAATTAAGTAGGGAACAAAATAGAACATGGAGCTAGGTTAATAATGTAGCTAATACAACTATAATGCTGCTTATACTTCCAAAATAGGTCCTAGGAACCAAGCATCCGGCCCCGGTTTCTCACAGTAACCTGTATGCCACAAAAGTGTATTTTGGCATACCATCCCTTTCAGCTCAAGGCTCAGAATATTGAGACAGCTAAGGAGGTCCACGAACATAATATATATGGGGCAACCAAATCCAGTAGAGGCCTGCAGCTCTGGTGGTGAAAAACTTTACCCAAGGCAGAACAAACAAGATAGAAATTTATGGAATGCACTGGAAGGGAGCAGGGGGCTGTACAGCAAAGGGCAAACTGTCCGCCAGGAGCCAATGGTGGGGGGGAGAGTTAAGCCAGGGAGTGAGGAGGTATGGGAATGAATTTGGTACATAGGCCCACTTGTAAGTAGCCCATTGGTCAGCTAGGGCCTATGGATATGTTGATGTGGGCTGCCATCTGAGCCTGTTTGCATTCAGTCCAGTGGTCACTGTGGGTGCTTTTACCTTACTCAGCTCACCAGAAAAGCCCCTGGGGACTCATCCTTATCTTGAGTCACCATATTAATCTTAGATAAACTTATGGGCCTTTTTGCAGCCCCCGAAGTTCCCCCAACAGAGCCTGGTGGTAGAAATGGAGACTCTCCCTACCTTTACATGAATCTTGCAGATGAAACTTGTTCTGCAAGACAATCACAATTGTAAAAACTTGGAAACAGACATTGCCAACGATCCAATTTGAGAGTTACCACAATAGGATTGATAAGGAAGCACAACATTTTAATGATCTTGTTCTAGTACATTAAAACTTTAGACAGGACACATTACCTCCAGAATAGTTATAGCACCCATTTAAATGTAACCCGAGACTTCTTATTTGTTTAATAGTACTTCCCAAGCGACCTAGCAAACTAAATAAATTAAGAAGACTTCATTTATGATTTAAATCTCGGGAAGTATGATAAAATCTTAGAGTTTTAAAGCACAAGCCTAAATAGGATTAAATGTAAATCACAGAAACTGGTTTCTCCCGGCAGGCAAAGAGAAAGCAACTGTTTACATTTTCTTATCAAGAGCAGACCAACAGTGGGAGAAAATGTTGCCCTTTGAACAAAGAGAAAGCAGAGTTTCAATCTTATACTTTAAAACCCATTCATTTTAATCTTGGTCTGCATCAACCACATCCAAAATTCCGTTTCAAAGTTTTTCCCCACAAACCTTTATACAACTTTCCTTTGCATTCGGATTTTGTCCCACACCATTTTTTTTTAAACAACCATCTCACTTAGGACAAAACTACCTTTTTTACCTTCAACAAAAATGCATTTCTGTTCTTTATCTTTTTTACTAATTTTCTACTTTTTCACATACAGAGTTGTTTCCCTTATTTCCATCAGTCTTAGTTACAGTCAGCAGAATTTTGCACTCTTGAGAAGACTTAATCTCCAATGAAGACTAAGGAGTAACCTATTGTAAACTTACATCAGAATTCAGTTTTTCACCTTGGGCCGCCCGTGCCAGCCTCTTGCTCATGCTGGGCAGAGCCGCCAGGGCCTCCAGAAGCCTCTGGCATGGGCTCTGACACCCAAGCAGGGCTTTTCACTTCCTCCAGCCTCCGGGCCCCCAGGCACAGCTTCCCGCCAGTTGGTGGGCCCCACGGCCACAGTGCAGCACCTGACAGCTCAGAGTGCTGCTGCCTCTCTGGCCAGAAGTGCACAATCTGGAACAGTGGGTTCACTGGGCTTCCCTCCCATTGTGAAGGGTGTCGCAGACAAAGGGTGGGGCACTCTCAGATGCTGTCTTGCTCGCATCACTAACAGGAACTTCGGGGCATCTTAGCTAAGGTCTATCTGTATAAACCCCAGACCAGGTTACCCCCATGGGGGTAAATCACCGTTATGCCATATGACGCCCCGAGAGACTCAGGGTGCAGCCCAATCAGACTCCCTAGACAAAGCAGTGGAAGTGTACAGACACACTTATACAATCAGGCACTCTTCACATTCAGACAGGTTGGATACCCCCCTGGGTGCCCCTGACTAATGGAAGGTGATCAGGCTCCCCTTCTGTCAAATAGGACAGGTCTTTGAGCATAACTGCCTAGGCTAGGGGACTTGAACCCCTCCAGATAGGGGACTCAAACCTCCACAGGTAGGGGATTGCCCCCATTTTAATCCACACCAAGACACAAACAGTTAAGATGATTAACAAGGACACAATAACATAGACAAACATTTCAGTGTGGCCACAGAGACAAAACTGAAAGTACAGATGAGGACCTTGTTCTCCGGGCAGGGGCAGGGGACGTCTCCCAAGACCCCCAGTCGATGGCTCATCAGTGCATCTGCTTAAGCCAATGCCGACCCAAATACAGGTTGGAATTTCTACAGGTAAAGGATAGAGATCTCAGAAAATATAGGATAGAGCTCTCAGAAAATATGCACGCAAAAAGTAAAAAAGGTCATTCACCACGCTCTCAGGTGTCCAGTCACTCACACCAATTCCACCAGATTCAGGATTCTTACCAGGTATTAACCTCAACGGCGTCCACTGAGGACATCGTTGAGGGTTCCAGATTGTTGAGAGACACCTCTCACACATCTCCCACAACTACCAGATGTTGGGGACGTCTCCCACGACTGCCAGATGTGGAGGGCCGCAGCCCTTGCTTCCACCCAGATGAGAATTCTCTACCAGATCTAGATAGGGACCTCTAGTCCCTCCAGGCGGAAACTTCTAAGTTCTCTAGATGGAGGTGGCCAATCCTCCTTCCGCAGTCCTTTCAGTTAAACCTCGGTATCTGGGGTCCTCAGTTCTCCTTGAGGAAGGGTCTTATCCTGGACGAGCCCCCAAATGATAAAGTCCAGTGCCGACCACTTCCCCAAAAAGAACCGAGGACGCTCAGGATAATGCAAATCACACAGCAAGGTTTTTTCCCAGCTAGCTGCGGTTCAAGTATCTGCCTGGCACAGCGGGTTTCAACAAGGACCCAGAATGCAAGAGTTTAGGGGTTTATATGCATTTCAAACACAAGCATGAGTTACACAGTAATTTTCTTTGTTGGGTGAGATAACATTTTAACCACCGCCCCCCAGTCCCTGGAATGCCCAAACATCCCAGGAACTGAAGCAAGACGCACAAATGGTTTCTTGACTTAACTGCCCTCATTTGGTAAACACAGGCCTTGTAAAGGCATAAATGCCTTTTCTTATTTGTTTAATAGTACTTCCCAAGCGACCTAGCAAACTAAATATCCGGCCCAGGGGGTCTTAGATATGTAGAGGAGTTTCAGAGCCTGTTATGGCTGCCTTGAGGCTAAGCAGATCTTAACAATATCAAACTGAATCTCATATGTATGGGAACCCCACATGCATGGGAGATTTAAAGACAAACAGATCTAAAGATTTAAAGACAAACAGGTAAAATAAAATATATATGCCATCCTGAGCTAAGGAATGGGATAGGGAAATGGGGCTTCAAAGGGCAGGACAGCAATGCATAGGGCAATAATAAATGCAGATGTTTGCCCTGCCATAGAGATGGGTCACTCAGATTATCTCTGGTAATAACTCTTATTTTGAGAAAGAGCCCCACTTTATATTATTCTAGGTAGCTAATAGAGGGGCAAAACTTTCTCTTGAGCCTGCAGGATCCTCAACTGTCCTCAGCTCAAAATAGCCCACATCACAAAGTGAACATTTTGAGGAGACTTGTTCTGAAAATTTTTATTTTTTTTTTAAGATTGTATTTATTTATTTGAGGGAGAAAGAATATGAGAGAGAGTAAGAGTACAAGCAGAGGGAAGGGGCAGAGGGAGAAGCAGGCTCCCCACTGAACAGGGAGCTGGACAAGGGACTTAATCCCAGGACCCCAGGATCATGACTTAAGCAAAGGGCAGATGCTTAATTGACTAAGCCATCCAGGCACCCTGTTCTGAACCTCTTAACTGACATCTGTCTGGAAAAAGGAAAAGGCTCTAGAATAAAAACTTTTGTTTTTCCATATTTCCTGTATTGAAAACATACTGCTTTTGTCAGAAAATTTTATTTTTAGAAAAAAATCAGGGTTTCTTCTCCTCCCTTGGAAATGAGAGAGATCATTGAGTTGTGACAGTCCATTGATATCTAAACCTGCTGCCACTATGAATCAATGCTAAGTGAGCAACAGGTAATGTTTCCCCAGGCCCATATTTGATTTCTACAGTTACATCCATCCAAACCAATATTCACACATTACAGAGCACTAATGTAAGAAAGCCTTTGCTTTTTTTTGTTTTATTTCTTGAATTGAACTCTCAGTATGTGCTCCACTCTGCATAAATGATCCATAGCAAAAGTCACACAATACCTTTATATGTAATTTCCTTTAAAATGGGATTTGAAATGACTATGGTCATTATTAGTGGAAAATACCAATAGGATTGCTCAAGGAAAATCTAGAGTATCACACAGGTAATACTAGGTTTTGTAGTTTTTGACTCAGAAATACAGTACATATAAAAGCCTAATTCTGTTCAGAATTCTTTCTTTAAAGCTTCTGATTCCCATGTAAATAATTTGGTTAATGACAAACAGCACCATTGAACTCAATCTTCTCTTTCCACTCTCCAATTTGGGTGTCTTTCAGGGTTCCCTAATTTAATTATCGACATTGCCACTCCTTCAAAGCCAGAAGTCTCTTGTCTCCAGCCCTGTACCTAATCCATCCCCAAGTCTTATGGGTTTGCCTCCAGGATATCTCTCAAATCTATCCATTACTGTCTGTCTCCACTGCCACCCTTCTAGAGCAGGCTGTTTCCAACTCTGGCCTGGACAACTGCAGTAATCTAACTTGGCTCCAGGAATCCACTGATTCATTCTTTAACACATCCTCCAAACTGAAACCAGAGAGGATGTTTTTCTGATTGAAATATTAAATGGCCCATCACCCCATATCTTACTGTCATAACAAAGAACGCTGAAGCTAAAAAAACAAAAACCAAATATTTTCTTGCCAGGCAAGGAAACACTTGCAAAGAAAGAAATCCTGGCTGGGGCCAGGTACTCAGAAGTACCAGAAAGAAAGAACTTAGTGTTCATGCTAATTCAGCATTGAAAGCCAGCACTCTGGGTTGGAGAAAATGAGTCTATAGGTCTTTACATGATTGGCTAAAACAAGTAGCCCCATTAATGTTCATCATTAACCAGAAAAGAGTCTGCAGTTAGATCCAGTAAGGGTCTGATATCCTGAGGCGGCGGGAGTGGGTGTCACTCAAATTCACGTCCTCTGTCAGCTTCACCTGGTCAGAATAGCTGCAATGAAACAGAAGCATCAGTTTTAACATCTCCCTTGCAAGCACTGCTATTTGAGAAAATTAGTCTTTTACATTACTCCTTCATTCCTGCTCCTGGTATTGGAGGCTTCTCATTAGTCTATAATCTGATCATTTATTTTACTTCCCCAGCCCAGTCATGGTCCTCTTTAAGCCCTCCCAGCACTGGACTTGTCTCCTCTCTCAAATACCTTGTACTCCCTTACTGTGCTGTTAAATCCTGATCCCATCAGGCCACTACCATTTAGTTTAAATTTGCATTCTTAAGATCTCAGCTCAACTATCATTTCCTTCCAGTATTCCCTGGCCCTCCGGTGTAGGTAAGACTCTTTTCGTTATATATCTGCCAAAAACAAAACAACCCCCCCCCCAAAAAATCTTGTTTTTTGTTCCTCAGGGTACTTATCTCAGTTTATCTGATTTCTTGGGTTTAGTTAATTAGTATCTGTCTCCTCTCCTTGACTAAAAGCTACCCAACAACAGGGATTGAGTTTTCTTTTGTTCCACCTTTGTCCAGAAGTATCTTCTAATATCCCAAACAGAATTTGTGCTTTAAAGATTTGTGCCTGTTATTTCCTGAATGAGTAAATGAATGAATGAGTTGATGGAGTGACAAATGAATCAATCTTTGGGACTGGAGTTTGGGACTATAAGCTAACAGAAGTAAAGAAAATTTTATGGAAGTCTTAGCTTGTTCTGATTTTCTTAAGGTTTAATTATAAAGATTTGAAGAAATTTTATCTGTAGCTTAAGTGAAGCATTTGGTAAGATGGGAAAGGACATGGAGAGGGGAAAAAAACAAGAAAAGATACAGAACCTTCCATTATTTCCTTAAAGCTGACATTATCTTAGGATCTTGAGAAATTATTTTTAGTCCATCCCACCACCTATATTACCTGATGCCATCATTCTAAATCCCATCCTCAGACACAGAATGATTATACTTCAGTCTATAGTACAAGCCTAAATTCCCAATTTCATTATTTGTTGTCAGTGGATTTCACAACTTTAGTATTAATTAAATGTAGCTTTTTTGTCCTTGTGCCTTTTGTTTCTAATAGCTGTAGCTCTTTTTTTGTTTTAGCCAAAGCCCATTCTCTAAACAGTTTCATGTAAATTAATTTCTCTAAACAGTTTCATGTAAATTAATTTCATTAATTTAGTGATTATCTGATGCAAATGGACTTAAGAGAGAAAAGGATGCCTGAAGTTATATAAGGTACTAATGGCACTAAATGAACTGTAAAATAATTGAAGCTCAAAATGCTGTCTGAGTTTATGAAATAGTTCTCTTAAGAAGTATGTTATTGGGGCGCCTGGGTGGCTCAATTAAGCACCTGACTCTCGATTTCAGCTCGTCTTGAGATCCAGCCCCGTGTTGGTGTCCCAGCTCAGCATGGAGTCAACTTAAGATTCTCTCTCTTCCTCCTCCTCTGCTGCTTCCTCCTCCCTCCCCCACAACTGCTGCTTACACACATGCTCTTTTTCTCTCTCAAAATAAATAAATAAAATCTTTTTTTAAAAAATACATTATTATAGGAGAAAATTAGAATAGAATATAAACTTTATTAACCTATCATCTTCTGATATTTACTATCATTATAATTAGGCACATTTTAGAAATTGCATTACTGGTACACATGGCAGATTAAACCCAAATTTATTCCAACTCTCTCTGAATGGCAGTGTCTTAGTCCATTTGGGCTGCAATAATAAAATACCACACTAGGTAGCTTCTGAACAACAGAATTGTATTTCTTACAATTGTGGAGGATTGAAGTCTGGGATCAGAGTGCCAGCCTGTTCAGGTGAGGGTCCTCTTGCAGAACTCTTTGTTTCCTTGCATAGCTGAAAGGGCTAGGGATCTCTGTGGGGTCTCTTTTATAAAAGCACTAATCCAAGGCCTGGGTTGCTCAGTCGGTTAAGCATCCAACTCTTAACTTCAGCTCAGGTCATGATCTCAGGATGGTGAGATCGAGCCCCACGTCAGATCCACTTTTGGCATGGAGCCTGCTTAAAATTCTCTCTTCCTCGCTCTCTGCCCCTGCTCCCCCACCCACTTACTCACTTTCTCTCATAAGTAAATAAACAAATATTTTCTTCTTGATAAAATTAAAATAAAAAAATAAAAGCACTAATCCCATTCATGAAGGCTCTACCCTTATGACCTAACCATCTGCCAAATGCCCCACCTCCAAATACCATCATATTGGGCACTACGATTTCAACATATACATTTGGGGGCAGGAGGACACAAACATTCAGATCACAGCAGACAGTGAAGGAAGACAGCACACAAAGGTAAAGAGAACAGAAGAACTTGACAAAAGTTTGGAAGCTAGAAAGGAAAAAAGTGATGGTTCTGAGCTAGCAGGCTAAAGGAAGTATACTTAAGCTTTGAGGAGGAAGATAAGCAGCAAGAGGTTTCTTACTCTACTCTCAGAGTCTCGTAAAGCCTTGGTAATTAGAAGCACTGGACCTTTGGAAAGCTACAGACTAGAGAATTTGTTGAAAGTTAAATAGCAGTGAGATTTCCAGATCTCCTCTCCAAGGAAAAAGTTGGATTCCTCTTTCCCACCATGGCAGATATTACTCTCTGGGGAAGTTAAACCTAAAGAACTCTGGTCTTAGGGCATCAGATAGTGCTAAGGGCAGAGAGCCATAAAACAGAGAAATTAACTGAAAGTTCATCAATGAAATGGTAATACCCAGAACTCTCTTCTCCATTTGACTTCCAGAACACTGGCAGCCAACTTTAAAAACTCCAGGGCAGGAAACTGGAAGAAAATGATCAGCCCAAAAGAAATAATCTACAGAAACTGTCACTTGAGGACCTTTCAAAGAAAGGATCAGTTCACCCCCTACATTCTACACCAGCCAATAAACAAATTCAAAATTTAGAACATCCTGGGATGCCAGGGTGGCTCAGTCAGTTAAATGTCTGACTTCAACTCAGGTCATGATCCCAGGGTCCTGGAATTGAGCCCCACATTGGGTTCCCTGCTCAGCGGGGAGCCTGCTTCTCCCTGTGCCTGCTGCTCCCCCTGCTTGTGCTCTCTCTCTCTCTCTCAAACAAATAAATTAAAAATTTTTAAACATTTTCGAACATCCATTAGAGTGCATTAGAGAGCATTGGAGTGCATCATTCTCAAACATGGACAACCAAGGAGTATTTGTCAAAATTCTATTCCTCTTTTAAGGTCTTTTCACATGCCACTTTCTCCATAAATTTTTCCCTGAGTCATCAATTTAATGCAGCATTAACTATAACCTACTTCTCGTGTAGTTATTCTGCATGTTTTAACACCTGTAGTTGAATGCTCTCCTTAACAGCAAGTATGTACCCCAATATCCAGTTACTTTCTAAAGAGACACTTAGATACCCCTATTTTCCTCAAACTTAGCATATCAAAAACTGAACTCATCATCCTGCCTTCCAAACCTGGGTTCCCTGTCTCACCAAACAGTATTGTATCTACCCCATTATGTCAGTCAGAAATCTAGCCTCTCATCTACTTCATCATATACAATCTTTCAACAAATTCTGCCCATTCTACTTTTTATATATATCTCAAATCTCTAATTTTACTCCCTTACAGTAAACTTCCCATCTCCCTTAGAATAAAATCCAAACTTCTTGAAAAGACTGCTGATATCCTGCACAGCATGACTTCTGCCTATTCTTCAAATACTCTGCACTCTCGAACCCTTGCAGGACTTTTTCCCTCCACCTGGAGTGCTTTTCCTTCCATCCCTCTTCTGGCTAACTCCTATCATCCCTTAAGTCTCAGAGAAAATTTCTCCCCAACAAAATATATCAGGTACCCCGTTATCCTTCTGCCTGGTAGCCCACACTTTCCCTTTATAGCATCTATATTTTGTGGATAATCTGTCTGCTGTAGGAAAGATCATTCATTTAATATCTACCTCATCTATGAACCTATAAACTTCATGAAAGCAAGACAATAGACGTTTTGCTTGCTATTATATCCCTAGCACAAAACATAGTCTATGATGGGCACTCAAATATTTGTTGAATAAATAAGTGAATATTTATTGGATAAATAATAATTATTTTAATTTACTTAAAAGCCCAATGCTGGTGGGTACAGAATGAAAAAAATGAGGGAGGTGGGAGGGCTATCAGCAAAAAATTAACCTAACACATGCAACAGAATGGATGTGAAAGACAAAATTAAAAAAAGAATGAAAGATGGATCTTAGGTCTGTGGATAAGTGACTGGGAAAATGATAGGGCCACTAAAATAAATAGGAAAGTTAAAAAGCATGTTGCACGGATAAGGAGGTTGTGAATTTGGGTTTAGACATGTTGAGTTAGAAGTGCTTCCAGGGCGCCTGGGTGGCTCAGTTGGTTAAGTGACTGCCTTCGGCTCAGGTCACGATCCCGGAGACCTGGGATCGAGTCCCACATCGGGCTCCCTGCTTGGCGGGAAGCCTGCTTCTGCCGCTCTAACTCCCTCTGCTTGTGTTCCCTCTCTAGCTGTGCTTCTTTCTCTCAAATAAATAAAATCTTAAAAAAAAAAAAAGAAAAAGAAGTGCTAGTTCCATTTACATTGGGGACATAGCTCTATAACTCTGAAAAGAGGCTGAGATTAGAGTTACAGCCATTTTGGAGTCGTTTTAGTGAGGACAGATATTCCATCCACAGCTTTTTTGAAGCATATATATACGCTCAGGGCATCCTGGACTTAGCTTTTGTAAATCACCTCACACTTGTAATACCTCGTTCAGTGCTGGTCTTTCCCAGCTCAATTGTAAGTTTCGTGAGGATGATATTGCTCTATCCTTAGAAAGGGAACAGTAGACTCCCTACAGTGTAGGGATTCTGGGAAGAGGTAGTCGAGAAAGCCACCCTTTAGGTTGTTGAATGGAAAAATGTCCCTTTTTCCAATGGTGGTAATGGCAGCCACACTGGAGAAAGTTCCATAACACAGTGGCCCAGAATTTTTCTACCAATCCAATAAACAAATTATTTTAAATCACACAGTTGTCCAAAAGCACAGTGGCAATTAAGATTTGTGGTTCTCTATCCAATAGTGCTTCTGTCTTGTGTACAGCTGCAACATATACTTCTACTAAATACCTACCTCAATCTACCATAATGTGAAACAGATTATCCCACTATCTCAGGTTTATGGATATAAATTTGCCAATTTTGAAAGTGTGTTGAAGCTTTGAGATACAATTTGATAGTTAAAATCCCAGACAGACTTAAACTTAGAAGGTGTCCACCCAAGTAGAGATTTCCTAGTACCTTCTCCCTCTATATTTATGCACAAAGATTTAATCTTGTCAAGATATTAAAATTGACTCTGAAGTTCAAGTTGCAGACTATTTGATTATTTTTTGTAGTTACAACTCAAAGAGCTTCCCCAGAAGTTCTAAATACCAGGGACAATAGAAATATTTATGACTAGAACATCTGCTATTTACAGATAATAGGGCAATACTATAAACTTATTTTATATAATTTAATCTGATGAAAATATATCAGTAGTATCTCCTTTTATTAATGATTTTTCTCCTTGACTTCAATTAAATTCACTGAAACATGTACTTGAAGCATATAAGCACACAACAAATGACCCGAGAAGTACTGTGTTACATCCTTCCCCATTAATGAAGATAAAGTAATATGAAGCCCACCTTTAACCAAAAATCTGAGATTCCTACCATTAATATGAATACAGTGCTAAGCTACTTCTCATTCTGTTGTACTTCTTGTGAATTGTGCTATATTGTGAAACCTAAAAATCAATGTTGAAAAAACTAAATTATATGCCTACATTTATATAAATTATGTAATTATTCACATGGTGGATTATTACAGAATATTACCAATTCATTAGCTACAATAAACTTTTTTTTCCAAAGAGTTATATAAAACATACATGGAATTACTTCATTTTTAGTTTTTCCCCCCACAGTATAAATCATTTTTCTCTGCCTAAAATATCACTGTCTCTCCAGCAGGTTAATCCCAGGAGGTTTAGGAACTGCAATTACTACATTTAAATATTCCACATATCTGTCAAGACTTAAAAGAATTCTGTGGTGTCAGTTTAAATATAAATATATATAATTCTAGTTAATCATCACTTAAGGCAGTTTTGAAAAACCACATTACTTACTGCTGCAAATTTCAGTGTTATATTGTGTATGTTGTGTAGTTTGGAATATTCCAACTCTCTCTATTGATTTATTGGTTAAGAAAATGTCCATACTGATTCTGCCGGACATAAGTGTTCTCTTTATAGAGAAAATACATAGTTTCTCAAGGTAAACTTGTCAAGATCATTTCATCTAATTGTCGAAGAGAAAAGAACACCAGAAAAGTCATTTTTGTGCTTTACACAGAGCTCAAAGTGAGGTTGGAAATCTCATATAAATATAGTATTTCAAGAAAATGCTAGCAAAACATATTACAAGCTTTTCATGTGTTTCCTCTGCTTCTGAAGGAAACCTTTATATTTACCAGTGACCATACTAACGGTCAATAGCTTTCATTCTTCTTTTCCTTTTAATGTAAGTGCAGATTTTGTGCATTTTGTAATTTCATCTTATAAACAGCTTCAGTGACCCTGCAATGAAAATCAAGCATTTTAATGGTATGGTAACTACAGCTACATAATTTTACACTGGGATGGGTCATAGGGTTGCTATATTTACCTTTAAGTTAGGTCTGTTCCTGTGTCTGTATTTATTTATCCTACTTGAACAGCGCTTACAGTGAAGATAAAAGTGTAATTATTTTTACAACAACGAAAGATTCAGGGTGCCAGAACCTAATATCCTAGTGCCCAGCAACCATAACTAGCACCAGTGAATAGCACTTCAAGGCTTTTAATCTCCATGACAACCTACCTTGTGTTATTCAATAAAATACCACTTTGCATGCATACAAACATATTCTTTATGCACACAGTCTACTTGTTAATAAATATCACCTGCACTGAACACCAAACAAACAAACAAACAAACAAAACACAAAAACAAACCCTTCCTTTTAAATAACTCTGAGTTCTCCCTGTAAAACTAATTAACTGAACTGAGAAAGAACCTAATTTATATCTTTACATCTAAAGCACACCTACATAATAAGGCAACCAAAAGACTTTCTGAAATAGGTGTTGGAACTGATCCCTTCTTCAGCATGAAATGCTATGGACACACTACCCCCAAAACCCTCTCGGGTGTTGTCTCAGTAATACTTTCTTGTGGTGAGTAGGTAATTTCACTTTAGACCTAGTTGTTGCTGATGTTCTACCATGGGGAAAAAATATACCACTACAGACTTAGGAGTTTTGTTTATTCTCTTAGTTGTTAAGAACAATTTTCTCATTTTTGGGGTAAGACTGGCAGGTTTGTTAATTGTTCTTGTTCTTGATATCTCCTTCGAGAGATAGTTTTTGTTTATTTTGGTCCTTATTAGTTTTTTGCAACCAAGAATGGATCAGGAATAATTGGAAGAGAAAACTTGAAACTTCCAGGAGGTGGTTTTCCCTGCCCTCTTTGCATCCAGGTGCCCAGATGTAAGATAAGAATAGTATCTAAAATGAGATTTGAGGGCGCCTGGGTGGCTCAATGGGTTAAGCCTCTGCCTTCAGCTCAGGTCGTGATCTCAGGGTCCTGGGATCGAGGCCCGCATTGGGCTCTCTGCTCAGCGGGGAGCCTGCTTCCTCCTCTCTCTCTGCCTGCCTCTCTGCCTACTTGCGATCCCCCTCTCTCTCTCTCTTTCTGTCCAATAAATAAATGAATAATAAATAAAATCTTTAAAATGAAATGTGAAAGTCTCTGTTGATTTGGTTTATCCATATCTCATTTTTGGAGAAGAACAGAATGGGTTTATTGCATAGAACCTTACTTTCTTTTTAACTTTTCAGTCTAAGGTGGCTTCTGTATAAATCCAAGGAATATCAGAAGAGAAAGATCTTATAGAGGACTGAGTGACTCAGTGGGTTAAGCAGCCGACTCTTGGTTTAGGCTTGGGTCATGATCTAAGGACTGTGGGATCAAGCCCCACATCCTGCGCTCGTGATAGAGTTTGCTTTAGATTCTCTCCCTCTCCCGCTCTGTCTGCCTTCTCTCTCTCTCTCTCTCTCTCTCTCTCATAAAATAAATAAATAAAATCTAAAAGAAGAAGAAGAAGAAAAATATCTTGGAAATCAGAGAACTTGATATAATATGCAGACCATTGAAAGTTGTCCAAGATAAATGACAATTTATTTTTTAGATGATGCTTTGCTTTCTTAGGAAAATTACTTCTTCTTTCATGTCTCTGGCTCCTTTTTCAAATAGTCTCTTTACTCTTTTACCTATTTACTTATCAAACCAAGGTATTGTTAATTATTGTATAAATCACATAAAACTTTCAGTGTATTTAGCAAAAGTAGTTTGAATATAATTACCCCTATCTAAGAAACCAACTTTTAAAAACAACAACAACAAAGGCCTAGTTCCAGCTTCCCTAAACTAAAATAATGTGGAAGCAAAACCTAACCTTGGATGCCTGGGTGGCTCAGTCGGTTAAGCTAAGCCTTCAGTTCAGGTCATGATCCCGAGGTCCTGGGATCAAGCCCCACATCAGGTTCCTTGATCAGCAGTGAGTCTGCTTCTCCCTCTCCCTCTGCTGCTTCCCCTGGTTCTGCTCTCTCTCTCTCTCTCTCTCTCTCTCTCTCTCGGACAAATAAATAAAATCTTAAAAAATAACCCAAAACCTAACCATTGACTTCTCTTGTCTAGATAATTTCAAATAGGTTGTGTTCATAACATCCACAAGCCACTCATTTTGCCTTTGCCAGCACGGGGTGACAGGCATGTCTCTTTTGCTGTCTTCTCTGTCACAAGGGCAGTATTTTCAGGATCCTGAGGTTTACTCTTCTCATTATGTCAAATAACCAGTATAGAATCAGAAAAGCAATTATGTGGATAATCTGGCAAACATTTTATTAAAATAAATCAATTTATTTTTTCAATTTTATAAAACAACCAATTTCAGTAACACTTTTTATTATACAACATAACTGAATTGTTTTTCCTGAACTGACTGGTTATTTCAGCATATAAAAAGACTTTCAAGTGTAGTAATTATTATATGACAATGGCAGACAACCAGGCAACCTGTTTTTTCAGGGTTCTGAGAGCTGAACTACTTTATCAAATATCATGAATCTAGGGTTATTGGAATTTGCATAGCTCTCTAACAATGGTGGCCTTTTTTCACATGACAACCCCTGCAATTAGTCTTTGAACTCCTTGAGAGCCAGCACTGTGTGTCTCGCCAATGTTCTCTAATTTCTAAAACAGTGGCCACCACATAAAATATAACTCACAAATGTCTGTTTAATCCAACCAAATTAAATATCATGTAAAATCATTTTCAAGCACAACATTCTGATCATTAGGTTCTAGCACATTTCTTGCTTGGTATTGGGTTAGAAGTCTTCTGCATTTAGAAGATTTAAAATTGGTCCACTTAAGCAATTTCCAATCGCTTTGATTAGTGCATTAAAGCTGAGTATCAACATTTCTATTTTTGTGTCTTTAAATATTGCTGTGAATAGTAATAATGCATCCTCAGCAGTAGTCTTTTTCCCTGACACTACCATGGTGAGAAAAGCACTATACTAAGACCCAGTAACTCTGACTGAGAAGAAAATAGCATTTCTTTCACTATTTTTAAGTGACTATAATTCTTATAAAAATGTGTCCACCAAAATAATTTTTATAAGCACTGAAGTCCAAAGGAAACATGAAAATACCATGTAATTTCCCTTGTCTTCAGGAAAAATAAAACCCAACCCCCCCAAAACAGCATTCTATTGTCTACAAAGTCACCAAAGAAGAGACTTTAGGTAATTAATTTTGTCATGTATTCTATCAGTTCACAAGATTTATGTATAATCAATAATGCATGTACAGCCAAATGTAAACTTACCTTTTCTGACTTAACCCTCAGTTAAACTAATATATATATATATATATATATATATATATATATATATATTTGTTGTTGTTGTTGTTGTTGTTGTTGTTGTTTTAATGTAAGGGGTAAGATAATTCTCAAACCTTCTGTGGCTTTTTTTACAGTGAACCAAAGAAATAAGAGCTGCGATTACTTTTCTCATCCCAGAATTCACTACCCTACCAGCCAGCAGTTTAGTGTTTTCATTTCTAATGAGCCCTTCACCAGTGTTGCTTATGGCTGGGTTTTACCAAAGTGAGTGATATATAAGCGCAGCCCTGCCCCAACTCTTGTGTGTCTGTGGATTTTCTAGTTGTTGTTTATAGAGCCAAATGACTACTCCTGTATTTCATATAGAAATACTAGTTGCCTATGGTGCACTGGTGAGCAGAGTTTCTAAAACTAACGCCCTGATGTTTAATGTTGGCAATTTTCATGGTATAAATGTTCCCATCATGGCTGATTTCAAGCTACCGACATGAGATCACTGAGCAGGAAGTTGGGAAGAAATGTACATACCCTATTCCCTGGACCCAATAAGAGTCAGTTCCAGCACTCTGCAGGTGGTTGTTGACTCTGTTTGGGGGATTTTTTTTTTCCTGTTTGTAAAGGTAATTGGCATACAAAATTGAAAATGCTTAATATTAAAAAGATGAGAAGAAAATAGCCTACAATTCTAAAAACCAGAGATAGTCATTGTTATATGGCATATGGTACCAGTGCCTACCACAAGTAATCCTTCTGAAATATCTGAATTTATTTCCGTATACTTTTCTGGACACTATGGAAGTTTCAATATATGTTCAAACTGGAGTCACTTCTAATGGGAATATCAGAAAAAGAAGGACTTGAAACTCCAAAGGAAAGGTAAAGAAACAGCTAAGAATAGAGGATCTAGCAATGAATTCT
This sequence comes from Spilogale gracilis, assembly GCA_004023965.1. NCBI lineage: Eukaryota > Metazoa > Chordata > Mammalia > Carnivora > Mephitidae > Spilogale > Spilogale gracilis. The sequence continues at coordinate 123,794 of PITA01002284.1, read as the reverse complement.
TAGATAGTTAGAGCTGGAAGAAAATAAAATGTGAAATTAGAACTGTATTCCTGCATATTTCAGCTCAAGGGAACTGAAGATAAAGGAGCTGTGAAGACATGTGCTATGGCAAGTTACTATTAAGTGAAACATCAGATAACCTTGTATATTGAGGAACAGGTTTGAAAAATATGAGCCCAGCCAGGCTGAGTTAATTAAATAATTATAATTCAAAGATTTTTCTGTTTCAAACATCCAAATAACTACAGATCTCTGACACCAAAAGCATGACCCTAGTTGTGGGAGTTGACAGTTCTGAGTCATACTACCACAAAGAAAAATACAATGCTCTTATTATGAATATTATTTGCCATATAACACAACAATTTTACAAGTATTTTGTTAAAAAAATATATAAGGAAGGAGATCTTGAAGTGCAAAGATGGTGATAAAAACATTATTACAAATTCAAGATTTACAAAATGACATCAATGCTTTCCTTATTTATGGTATTGGTTTTCTTGCTTTTGTTGTTGTTTTTATTTTGTCTTGTTTTTAAATATTTTGTTTATTTATTTGACAAAGAGAAACACAGCTAGAGAGGGGACACAAGCAGGAGGAGTGAGAAAGGGAGAAGCAGGCTGCCTGCCGAGCATGGACCCCGATGCGGAGCTCAATCCCAGGTCTCCGGGATCATGACCTGGGCCAAAGGCAGTCACTCAACCAACTGAGCCACCCAGGCGCCCCTGTTTTTTGTTGTTGTTTTTTTTTTTTAAGCAAACTTTGAAAAAAAAATTTTACAGAGAATTCTATAGAGTCACCCATGATTGGGTTTCACTACCCATAGCTCCAAACTATGGAGATTTTTTTAATTTTTAATTTTTATACTTGAACATTGTTTTTACATACTTGACTCAAAACATACTATTTCTTTGCACTGAAAGGCTTTTATTAGGGAAATGATTAATTGTATAGTATCTTTCTAGATCTACACAACTTGATCTTAGCCCATTTTTGTAAATAAACATTTTTATTTAAGTATAACGTGCGTAGAGAAGAGTATACAAATCATACATGTCCAGTTCCATGAATTATCACAAAGTAAACATATCCGTATATGTAGCACCCAAATCAAGAAATAAGAATTTCTGTCAATAAATGGTCTTGGGAAAACTGAACAGCTACATGCAAAAGAATGAAACTGGATCACTTTCTTATACTATACAGAAAAATAAACTAAAAATGCCAGTACCATACTGTCTTGATAATTATAACTTTATAATACAGCTTAGAGTCTGGAATTGTGATACCTCCAGCTTTGTTTTTCTTTTTCAACATTACTTTGGCTATTCATGGTCTTTTCTGGTTCCATATAAGTTCTTGAACTGTTTATTCCAGCTCTGTGAAAAATGCTGATAGTATTTTGATAGGGATTGAATTGAATGTATAGATTGCTTTGGGTAGCCTAGACATTTTAACAATATTTGTTCTTCCAATCCATGAACATGGAATCTTTTCCATTTCTTGTGTCTTCCTCAATTTCTTTTATAAGTTCTATAGTTTTTGGAGTCCAGATCTTTTACCTCATTGGTTAGGTTTATTCCTAGGTACTTATGGGTTTTGGTGCAGTTGTAAATGGGATCAATACCTTGATTTCTCTTTCTGCTGCTTCATAATTGGTGAATAGAAATATAACAGACTTCTGTGCATTGACTTTGTATCCTATGACTTTTCTGAATTCCTGTATCATCAATCAGTGAAACAGAATAGAGAACCCAAAATGGACCCTCAACTCTATGGTCCACTAATCTTTGAGACAGCAGGAAAAAATGTCCAATGGAAAAAATACAGTCTCTTCAATAAATGGTGCTGGGAAAACTGGACAGCCACATGTGAAAGAATAAAATTGGACCACTTTCTTAAACTGTACACAAAAATATATTCAAAATGGATGGAAGGCCTGTATGTGAGACAAGAATCCATCAGAATCCTAGAAAAGAACACAGGAAGCAAGCTCTTTGACCTCAACTGCAGCAACTTCTTATTAGACACTGCTCCAAAGGCAAGGGAAACAAATGCAAAAATGGACTATTGGGACTCCATTGAGATAAAGAAAAACTTCTGCATAGAAAAGGAAAGAATCTATAAAACTAAAAGGCAACTTACAGAATGGGAGAAGATATTTGCAAATGATATATCAAATAAAGGGCAAGTATCCAAAATCTACAAAGAATTTATCAAACTCAACACCTAAAAAACACAAAAATTCAGCCAAGAAATGGGCAGAAGATATGAACAGACACCTCTGCAAAGAAGACATACTAATGGTTAATAGATACATGAAAAGTGCTCAACAACATCACCATTAGGGAAAGACAAATCAAAACCACGATGAGATACCACCTCACATCGGTCAGAATGGCTAAAATTAACAACTTAGGAAACAACAGATATTGTTGAGGATGCAGAGAAATGAGACCCCTCTTATACTGTTGGTGGGAATGCAAACTGGTACAGCCACTGTGGAAAACAGTATGGAGATTCCTCAAAAAGTTAAAATTAGAACTAACATATGACTCAGCAATTGCACCACTAGGTATTTATCCAAAAGAAACAAAATAGTGATTCAAAGGACTGCCTGCACCCCAGTGTTTATAGTAGCAATGTCCACAATACCAAACTATGGAAAGAGCCCAGATGTCCATCAACTGATGAATGGATAAAAGAAATATGGTATATATACATAATAAAATATTACTCAGCCATCAAAAAGAATGAAATCTTGCCATTTGCAATGATGTGGATAGAACTAGAGTGTATTATGCTAAGCAAAATAAGTCAAAGAAAAACAAATACTATATGATTTCACTTGTATGTGAAATTTAAGAAACAAAACAGATGAACAGATAAGAAGGGAAGGCAAAATAAAATAAAATAAAAACTGAGAGGGAGGGGTGCCTGGGCCACTCAGTTGGTTAAGTGTCTGCCTTCAACTTGGGTCATGATCCCATGATCCTGAGATAGAGCCCCACAGTGGGTTTCCTGCTCAGTGGAGAGCTTGCTCCTCTCTCTCCCTCTGCAGCTCTCCCTACTTGTGCATGCTTTCTCTCTGTCTCAAATAAATAAAATCTTTTTTTGAAAGATTTATTTATTTATTTGACAGAGAAAAACACAGTGAGAGAGGGAACACAAGCAGGGGGAGTGAGAGAGGGAGAAGCAGGCTTCCTGCCCAGCAGGAGCCCAATGCAGGGCTCAATCCTGGGACTCCAGGATCATGACCTGAGCCAAAGGCAGACACCTAATGACTGAACCACACAGGTGCCCCTCAAATAAATAAAATCTTTAAGAAAAAACATAACAAAACAAACAAAAGCAGGGAGGCAAACCGTTAGAGACTCTTAACTATAGGGAACAAACTGGGAGGTGGGGGGGTTGGGGTAACTGGGTGATGAGCATTAAGGAGGGCACTTGATGTAATGAGCAGTGGATGGTATGTGCAACTGATGAATCACTAGATCCTACCCCTGAAATTAATAATATACAATATATTAACTACCTTGAATTTAAATAAATTCTAAAATAAAATAAAGTAAAATAAAATAAAATAAAAATGGATTGAAAAACTGTAGGACCCAAAACATACATGTAAGACCTAAAACTTCTGAAAATACACAAATAATTGGGACTACATCAAACTAAAAAGTTTGCACAACAACAACAAAAAAAAATCAACAAAATGAAAAGGTAACCTACTGAATGGGAGAAGATATTTGCAAATGATGTATCCAATAAGGGATTAATATCCAAAATAGGTATAATCCCTATTGTTCATTTTTTTGCTTTTGTTTCCCTTGCCTGGGGGGATATATCCTGAAACATATTGCTAAGGCTGATGTCCAAGAGTTTACTGCTTGTGCTTTCTTTTAGGAGTTTTATGGTTTCAGGTCTTACATTTAGGTCTTTAATCCATTTTTAATTTATTTTTTGTGTTTGATGTAAGAAAGTAGTCCAATCTCATTCTTTTGCATGTAGCTGTTCAGTTTTCCCAATGCCATTTGTTGAGCAAATAAATAAATAAAATCTGGAAGAAGAAAAAAAAGAAAGGAAACTATATTTTAAAGACTCTGGATTCAGTTACATTTCTTTGAAGAGTATTGATTTTTATTCCAGCAGGTAGTTAACTTGGCTATACTTAGAATCCCAAAATTTATCTCTTTATGTGGGCAGCACCTAGAATCTCTGCCCAAGTCCTTCCTCTTCCAGATGCTGCTTTTTCACCAGGCACACTGGAGTATGTCTGGGTCCTGTATAGTTTAGTGGTCAATCAAGGGTTTGAGAGGAATTTTTAGACAGATCCTGAGGTTCACTCCTTTTTTTAGCCTCCTTTCTTTCAGGAATCCCCTCCTAGTTTTTCTAGCATCTCTGCCAGACTAGAACTCTGCCTTCTTTTATCTCAAGCCATAAAGTTGCAACTTTCCATTACCAATAGCCTCGTACAGATTGGGATGTATACACCCTCAGGCAAAGAGTACATATTCCTAAATCTCACTAATTGTAGTTCTTTCTTTCAAGGGTATGCTCCTTCTGTTATCTGAGTGTTTTCATGTTCTTCAGTACTTTTAAATATTTGGCATGGGGGAGGGTGTTAAATATAGCTTGTTTGTGTATATATTATAATTATTATCTGAAAGAAGATTATTCTGGCTAAATTGGTCTACTATTTCTAAAAGCTTAAATCTAACAAATATTTTCATATTCTGTTTTTTCCCAATTATACTATCTGGCTTTTTACATAATATTTACCATGTCATATGTTTTATGTGCTCTGATAGATGTATTCATTACATCTGTTGGTTATCTGAATTCAGAGCCTTTAATTTTACCCTCACATAAGAAATGTGAAGCTTTTCAGGGGTGCCTGGGTGGCTCAGTCAGTTAAGCATCTGCCTTCAGCTTGGGTCAGGATCCCAGCGTCCTAGGATTGAGTCCCTGCTCTGTAGGGAGCCTGCTTCTCCCTCTGCCTCTGCCTCTCTCTCTCTCGTCTCTCATGAATAAATAAATTAAAAATATTAAAAAAGAAAAGAAAAGAAATGTGAAGGCTTTCAAGTCCTAAGATTAGTCTATGCAAAGCAGTCTATTAAACCTTGTAAAGCATTATTAGAAGGTAAAAAATCATGTTATGAATCCAAATTGAATCTCTTCAGGAATTCAACTTATAACAACGTAATTTAATTTAAATAATACCACATTTATAGTCACAATCAATAATAAAAAATTTTTCTTGTTTTTCTCATTAAATTTTTTTTCATTCCTCTAACTTTAAAAGAATGATTTTTGTTCTTCTACATAAATTTATGAAGTGGTATTTTTCTGTTTTATAGTCCTCAGCAAATTTTGGTATAAAAGCATTCAGTAGTGGGGCGCTTGGGTGGCTCAGTTGGTTAAGCGACTGCTTTGGCTCAGGTCATGATTCTGGAGGCCTGGGATCGAGCCCCACATCGGGCTCCCTACTCGGCAGGAAGCCTGCTTCTCCCTCTCTCACTCCCCCTGTTTGTGTTCCCTCTCTGGCTGTGTTTCTCTCTGTTAAATAACTAAAATCTTTAAAAAAAAAAAAAAAAAGCATTCAGTAGTGTTTTACTGTCTTTGAGGCAAAAAGTTCACTTTTCCACAGATCACATTAAAGTTTATGCAAGAAAGATTCAGCTAAATCTTCTTCATTCATTTATTCAGCAAATGTTTCGTAAGTGTTCATTATATATAAGGCACTATGTTAGACACAGGGGATACTAGAATAAATAAGATACCATCCAGATCCTTCAAAGCTCATAATCTATTAGGAAAGTCAGAGCAGTCATTAAAAATGACAACAAATGAAAATGAGTTATGAATATTTTAAAAATGATAAATTCGCAGGAATAATTTAATTCTGCATGGAGAGATCTAGAAAGTCTAATTAAGGATCAACAGTGTACATGTGCTTGAGAAATGACTGTTCACCAGAAGCAAGAACTTGAGGAAAAACATTGCAACTCCAGGGCACTGCCAGTACTTTTTCATAATAGAACACAGTAAGCAAGTGGAAAAATAGAAGATGAGACTAGAAAAGTAGGCATGGACCAAAAAAAAAAAAAAAAAAATGGCCTTGAATTATGCTTAGTATACAAGTATATGAATTTTCTTCTATGGATTATGGGAAATTGTATGAGATATTAAGCAGGAGTAATTACCAGATTTGAGTTTTTGAAATATCACCTTGGCTGCAGAGTGGAGAATGGATTGTATCAGAGGTTGCCAAATGACTATGAAGGGCCAGATAGTAAATATTTGGGGTCTTAGGGGCCAGTCTTCGTCACAAATACTTTACTCTGCTCTTGTAGCATGAAAACAACCATGGACAATAGGTAAATGAATAGGCATGACTGTGTTCCAATAAAAACTGTATTTAAAACAAAACAAAACAGGAAACAGGCTGGATTAGGCCCATGAGCTATATAGTTTGCCAACTCCTGGATTAGATGATTTATCCCAAAGCAACAAGATCAGTTAGGAAGTGACTGCAATAATCTACATGAGTGATAATGAGAACTTGAATTAGAGCAGTGGACGTGAAATTCCGGAGGAGACAATTCCAGAAAGATTAAGAAGGTAGAAATGGCCAGTTAGATATTGTGGCTGAGTAGGTAGAAACTTGGGAGAACTCCAAAATTTATAGTTTAAAAGACTGGAGAGATCATGTTTCCATCATTAAAAATGGAAAAAAAAAAAAAATAGAGAATCAGGAGGTCGGTGATGCAAAGATTTCCCCAGGTCATGAATTATAGTTTTTTTCTAATTGCTTCAATATATTAACTGTTTTTAATCACAGAGTATGTAATAAACATTTTTTTAAACTTTTTTTTGAAGATTTTTATTTATTTATTTGACGCAGAGAGAGAGATCGCAAGTAGGCAGAGAGAGTGGAGGAAGCAGGCTCCCTGCTGAGCAGAGAGCCTGACTTGGGCCTTGATCCCAGGACCCTGAGATCATGACCTGAGCTGAAGGCAGAGGCTTTAACCCATTGAGCCACCCAGGCGCCCTGTAATACACATTTTTAATAGAAAATTATACTTTTCCATTTAATCTGCGAAATTGTTATAAATTAAATCTGTTCATTTAAGCTGTACATGAACAAACTCACTAGTCCTGTATTACTTAGGTTCCCTTGATAAACAGAATGCTTTAGACTCTCTTGGTCTAGATTTTCCTTATGGATTACTTGAAATACAGAATACTTAGAGCAGTTTCAAATCTATATAAACACAGTTTGAAAACACTTTCTCCCACATCCTGGAGGCCCAGTTTAAACTAGAGACCATAAATCTCACCCAAATGAGGTAATTCCTAAATTCCTATGTAATGCAATTGATCTCTAGCACTTTTGTATGAATGAGCCTTAGATCGTGTATATGGTATAAAACACAGATGAAGCTAAGAAAGAAGTAAAGCCACAGATAATCAATCATTACATCATGTATCCTACTCAGAGATTGTAATTTATGGAAGTCAGCTGTCGGTAACTATTTATAAAGCCAGTTAAGTATTTTATCTATCCTCTCTTCTCTTGCCCTTCTCTTTTTTTTCCTGTTCTCTGCTAATTCCTTTCTTTTCTTCTTTCTCTTCTGCCTTAACTTTCTTCTGCTTTTCAAATTGCACTACCCCTCTTTTCAACTTTTCATCATCTTCCTAATTTCTAGTCTTCTTTTGAGCTTGCTTCTTCACCCAATCAGACACATGTCTTTTTGAGGAACTCTCGCAATTTTTTAACAATTAACTTTCATCAACTAAGGATTTCCTTCTAAATTAAAGGATGCCAGAGAGAGAAAGAGAGAGAATTGTTTTCTGATTCTTTTAATCTAAAGCATGCTGGATTAATATAATGAGAACATATAAAAGATACTACTTTAATTCATTTTAGGATCAGTATATCAGGGAGAGAGCCAGGTTTTGTGGAGCCTAAAGCTAAATAATACAAAATTAAATATAAAAGTAAATATTAATTTTTAATGAGTGTAATCAAGACACTTAAAAATAGTCAAAGTTTACAAATGCTATGTAAATCTCAAATGCCAGAAAAATATTTTTTTGTGAATTAACTACCTTACACACCTCTATGATACTTTTCCCCCCACATCTTTTGGCTTTACATTCTTTGAATCCATTTTCATATGGCAATCATTTTACAATATTCACTATAGAAAGAATAATAGTATTGCTATAACTTTGCGCCCTACAAATAGGAACATAAAATAACTTCTATCTTTGGCAATTCCTATTAATAAAGAAAAATGAGTGGCACATTTGTAATTGTAATTATCTCTACTCCATTATCAAATATATTTCTGACAGGAGAAAAATTGATTGGAGCCAGTAAGAATCCCATAATTTTCTACATATGATGATTGAAAGAATTTTCCACAGATAGTTCTCCTCAATATGTGTACGGTGTATTTTTCCTCCACTATGTAGATGTTAAACTGGTAGTAGCCTGCTGTGACAATCCCAAGCAAAGGAGGGCTGCAGGCTTGAAGAGAAAGGGCCCCGAAGGACTACAAATAGTACTTTACTCATCTAACATTTCAAAGAAAATTGATAACAAGAAAATGAACTGTCCTGAGGATTTACCGAGAATAGTTTGCCTGTAGCAACACACTACTGAGAATATACTAAACTTCTCAGAAAGGGAACCACTTTCATTCTGAGGAAAGTTTTATCTCTTTTAACAGTGTTTTGATGTCAGTAGAATTGTGGAAAAACAGTTCATCCCCAGTAATTCCAGGTGATAAGTTTTGCCTATTTCCCCTCTTTGGAAATTCTGCTGTCAGGTGACAATTAACAATTGGCACATATGAACCTCTAAATGACTGAGAAGAGCATATCTCAATCTGTGGTCCTTGGAACACTAGTCTCCAGTGATGTTAATGGCTATAATATGTTTTAGTTATGAGTTCTCTGTCTCCAACTGATTCTTGTTTATGTTTTCCATCTCTTTGTTGAGGGTCTCACTGAAGTCCTACATTCTTTTCTCAAGTTCACTGAGTGTCTTTATGACCATTACTTTAAATTCTCTATCAGGCATATTACTTATCTCTGTCTTGTTTAGCTCTCTTGCTATGGTTTTGTCCTGTTCTTTCATTTGAGACATATTCCTCTGTCTCCTCATGTTGTCTAATTATCTGAGTCTATTTCTCTGTGTTGGGAAAGTCAGCTATGTCTCCTGCTCTTAAAAGTAGTGGCCTTATGAAGAAGAGGTCCTGTTGTGCCAGTGTAATATGCCCTGTTCAGCAGAACCTGGCAGGCACATCAGGGGGTTCTCCTGTGTGGGCAGCAAGCTCCCTACTGTTGCAGCTAAGTTGCATGTGCCTTCAGTCCACTTGTTTTTTTGTTGTTGTTGTTTTTTAAGATTTCATTTATTTATTTGACAGAGAAAAACACAGCTAGAGAGGGAACACAAGCAGAGGGACTGAGAGAGGGAGAAGCAGGCTTCCCGCCGAGCAGGAAGCCCAATGTGGGGCTCGATCCCGGGTCTCCAGGATCATGACCTGAGCCGAAGGCAGTCACTTAACCAACTGAACCACCCAGGCGCCCCAACCTTCAGTCCACTTGTATGCAGTGGTGCCCTCTGCCTGTTGTGGGTAGGGTTTAGTCCCTGTGTTGTTAGTGGACCGGTCTGGGGCCACCTTGGGCTTCAGTTGAGTTAGAAACGTTACATAAAAAGCTGCATACTCTCTCCTCTTTGAGAGTCAAAAGACATATTTGTATGTTAAAGGCTTTGAAAATGTTGCATTAATAAACCTATTTAACATTATTTAAGTTTTCCCCAAATTTATATGATCAAAGAATCACAAACACACACACACACACACACACACACACACACACACACACACACCCCGTTTCTGAGTGTGATGGGGAGAAGGGGGAGGTTAGTGGAACAGCTATAGATAGAGCTAGTAGTGTTCCCTGGACTCTGGTAAACGACCTCTCTCAAAGGCACAAACCAAAGCTATAAGAATGACCCTTCAGTTTGGAATGTTAGGCATATGGAGATAATAGGCATTCTCATAGCTGCTAAAATCATATCAACAGGCAGTCATTTGTCATTTTTCAGTATCAAGACCCTGATCAAGCCTACTGCTCTGTAATTAATTCTAAAAGGACATGGCCAGTAATTCAGTCCATCTGATTTCCTAGGCCTTGGAAATATCTGCTTCAGTGTGGCACACAGAAAAGTTACAGCAGATTGGGCATATTTTAAGCCATAGGCAAAATATTCTAAGTTCAAGTACTTACTGGATTTTACTTGCCAGTTTTCATGGCATGTGCGATATTTTTAGCTGACTACTGATAGTCATTAAACCCAGCAACAGTGCACATGTTATATGAGAAACGCACTCGTGTTTCGACAAAGACTCTCTCCTTGACCAAACTTTAGTCAGGCTTCTTTGAACTATCTTCTCAATTAGGCCTCAACCTTCAGACTTCCCTGACTAACTTTATACCACCCAATTTTCACAAAAACCCTGGTAAGTCAGTTTAGCAAGAATCCCCACCCTCAGTGTCCAATCACCCTTAATACCTGATTAAATTCCTCATCCCCCAGGTGATAACTGATGACCCAGGCCTGTCTTGAGCAAGGACCTTATCAAGTCGATTTAGCCAGAACCTTTCCTTATAGCTGATGTTTCCTCATAGTAATTTTCCATTCACTGCCCCCCCACCCCCCCAGCCCCCTGCTCCTTGGCTATCTATCCTCATTTATCCATGCTATATTTAGAATTGAGCCCAGTTCTCTATAGAGGTTCTTTTTCCAAATTGCAACAGTTCCTGAATAAAAGATCTGTTTCTACTGCTTTAAATACTGTCCAGCTCTGGTTTTTCTTTAACAAAATGCAAGCTTGCAACATGACTTTACAGCAGAAAGTAATGAACACTTGCCTCAACTTGGGGGAACCTTATTAAAAGTACTTGAGTATATTGAAAAATTAGACTGACAGTTTTTAAACACAAAGTCTTCTGTTTATCCCTAAAACATATATATGATTGCCATCAGCAATTTTAAGCTCCCTTTATGAATGAACCTCTGTCTGCCCCCTCTAGAGAGTGAGAAGAGGGTTCAGATTCCAGGCCCGTTCCATTCTTGGCTCCTGCCACTGAGACTGCCAATTAGAGCATTTTTGTGGTATGGACATCTGTCCACTGGACTGAGACCAGCTAATTTCACAAAATAGTTGTCAAATGGTATCGACTTTCTGTGACAATCTTTGTTGGATTCAAAGGCATGCCCCTGGAAATAACATGGCTTCCTCTCCTATCACTAAATCTTTTAAGTACTTGGGACTTAGGCATACTAATTTTCAAAGCGAACTAATTATAAAATCAGAAAGTCATCCTTATTTTACCCTTAATTCATGGAAATTTTATTAAGGCTCACATTTATTATAGAAAAATCCCCTAAGCACATTTTTATTCTTGGAAATCTTGGCATTTTTCAGGTCATTTTGAAAGAAATGTATGTATTTAACATTGCTTTGATGAGTGCTTTTTGAGCACCTACTACCTATTAGGCACTGCGAAAATGTACTACTTTCCATTATTTTTTTCTTTCTGAATATATCTGCTGAATAACTGAGAAATTCATTTTATCTCTTCACCCTAACGAGCTTTTTGTTTTTAATTCAGTATAGTGCGAGATAAGAAGAGCAAAAAGTTTTATAAGGGGAAAGGTAATGTTTGAAGTTACATTAGTTTGAAGGCAGTTTCATTTTTCAACTGTATATAATTACTTTGAAATAGTAAGAATAGCTTTATTGTTATATTTTTGCCAGTGGGTGTGTGAAGTGATTTAACTTACAGGTAATGATTATGTAATTGTATTGATACAGGGCATACAGCCTACCAAGCTTAGTGAATCATCCAGACTGACAAGAGGAGGTGTAAAAATTCTGCCTGCTTCTTTCTGTTTCATATTTCTGCCTTTACAAAGGAGAGAAGTCTTTCACACAAGTTGGGGAGGGCAGCGGTAAGGGAAGCATCAAAGCTTCAAGATCACAGATGTAAATGGATCAAGACAATATGTGTCAACTCCTTATGGTATAATTTAAAAATGAGTTGGGTGATGGCTAAACTGCCCAGCCCAAATGATGACTCTGCCATAAGAGATACAACACAAATGGCTGTAGAAACTACCTACCATTCAAAAATTATGTTCTAAACTTGACAAAGCTGAACTAAGATACAAATTAATCTCACTGAACTGTTCCATGTTGTCTGTCCGTTTTACTTCCTTAGGACACATTTGTTGCATAAATCTAACCATTTATTTGGACAGGAAGATGCAACACAAAAATATAAAGGTCTAGTGGTAGCACCGTATCCCAAGGTAATTAAAATTCCTATTTTTGCAGCCAGTGGCCCCTGCAGCCAGAGCTGATTAAATATACAAAAATTTAGATCTGGAGATTAATCATGCCAAGGACAATGCTTGACCAAATGTCATTAGCTGAATTTAGATAAATTCTCAATCTGGCTTTCTTTAACTTGAATAGAAAAATCACACACTTCATTGAACATGAATGGATTTGAAAATGAACATTTGGATTATACGTAAGGATATTTTCCCACAATAATAGGCTCAAGATTTTTCAGTGTGCTAGGTAGAAGCTCTTTGTTGGCCCAAAGACTATATCGGCCTTCTGTTTTTACTCTGTAGTTCTATTTGCTGATTTTTGTTAATATTTATAATAACAGAAATAGTAGGTGAGGGAAAGCAGGAGAATAACAGATCCATTTAAATCTTTATTCTTTGTTTTTTTCAGTGCTTCTTGTTCTTTTTCTTAGGGATAATTAGAGATAAATGGTATGGTATTATATTTGCTCAGATAGCAATACAAAAATGCCTGTTTCCATCATTTTCAGTAATAGACTTTCAAGCTATATTTTCCTCAAACTTGATCCTCATTATTCTAGTAATATTTAAGCTATTAATTTCTCCAGAGAGTGCTTTTTGAAAATAGTAAATTATAAGACAAATCCCAAAATTACATTTTCTTTAATTTAGAGTATTGTTCAAGCTCTACTGTTAGCATAAATGAATAGTCTGAGCTGCAATCCGAAATAAAGCCTTGAGCATTAAACAGTTGGCTTGGAAACAGAAACATTAAGAATATGATTGAAATTTTTTACAGAAGATGAAATAACAGCATGCGCAAAAGCTCATTTATGATAATTCTAACATTTCTGCTAGAGTTACAGAAAAGTAACAACATTTACAAAAAAAAAAAAAAAAGGAAGGTGAAGGGTTTTACTTTCTAACCAATTGCAATGATACCAATTTTGCTCTTAATGAAAAGTGATTTTCACTGTTACATAGATTTCATTTTTTTCCAAGTTGCAAGTTTACCTTTTTGAAGGAACACAAAGGGCTTTTCAAAATAAAAGTAAATTGAAGCAAAAGTTGGCGTGTTTGATGTCTAAAATACACTAGCAATAAATACAGTCAAACAGCATATTACCCCGAAAGACACTGAAATCTACAAATGTCTATCAGCATCAGTACATTCATTTTATCTTATTATAAAAAGACATTAATTATGCTAACATGGCGGTTAAATCATAATAAAATTTCTTCCTGAGTCTAAAAGTATATTTTAAATCACATATTTAGTAGGTTTCATTTCATACAAGTTTTCCCTGTTTGTTTTTTTTGTTTTGCCTTTGCTAGAGGTGGGGGTTTGAGAAAGGAAGATAGAAAATATTCTTTGTAAAACTATGAAGAAAACTAGTTTTTTAAAAGATATTGATAATCTGATAAATTCCTATCCATAACAATCTGAGGCCTACGTAAGCATTTGTAATTCTTCAAAGGAAAAAATTTCCATTTCAGAGACTAAGAAAATCACTTCCTCCATCTAGTGGTAAATGATTGTAATTCTCCCAAATTCTAAAATACTATTTCACCTTTTTTTAAAAAGTCATTTTGTTTTTATATCCATGTTTGTATCTGATAATCGTATTTATGTGAAGATAATAGGCTAAATTTTGCAAGTTTTCTGAAAGATTTTATTACAGTCTATAGAAACATGGCACTATTATCTGTAGTGTTTCACCCTTAAGCCCAGAAGTACAAATCAGAGAGACTTGACATATTTGTACAAAAAAGTGATAAAAGAGAACATGTAGGGCGCCTGGGTGGCTCAGGGGGTTAAAACCTCTGCCTTCGGCTCAGGTCATGATCTTGGGGTCCTGGGATCGAGGCTTGCATCGGGCTCTCTGCTCAGCGGGGAGCCTGCTTCCTCCTCTCTCTCTCTGCCTGCCTCACTGCCTACTTGTGACCTCTCTCTCTGTCAAATAAATAAATAAAAATAAAAATAAATCTTTAAAAAAAAAGAACATGTATTGTCAAATGATAAAGACAGATATTATAAGAATTCTGAGGAGGGTGTGGTTTTTGATGGTCACCTTTGCTTGAAAAAGGCTTCAAGGAATACATGGGACTAAAATGGTCTTAGGGACACCTGGGTGGCCTAGTCAGTTAAGCATCCAAACTCTTGATTTCAGCTCAGGTCATAATCTCGGGATTGTGAGTAGGAGCCCCACATCAGCCAGCCATGCCAGCATGGAGCCTGCTTAAGATTCTCTCTCTCCCTCTCCCTCAGCCCCTCCCTGCCTCTAAAAATTAATTAATTAATTAAAATAAAATAAGAATCTCTTTAAAGAAAGAGTGGGAATTACATAACCAGAGAAGACTGAGCACAATATTTCAGGCTGGAGGAATACTTACAAACAAGATTCGGAGACAAGAATTTTCTGGCTCTGACATTACTGAAAGACAGTGGATCAATCCCTTCTCTGCAAAAATGAGTTTATGTGTGTGTGGTCAACAAGGATGGGGAAGATAGAAATTAAATTGTTGTAAACCTTTTGTATGGGGTCTTAATGTCAAGATTAAAATGCTGGACTACATCTCATTAGATTCAATCCCAGGAATTATGATGGTATCATCCATGGACCATACATGGTTCATATGGGTTTGAGTATGTCCAGGAATTTCTTAGAATAGGGAAGTTATTCTGTGCATAACCACACATGCATTTCTCTAGGGAGGATACCTATAACTGTCATCAGATTCTATCATTGCTCTGTTAACAAGCAAATATTAAATGTTTTGAGCGGCAAACTGACATATTGAAATTTGGGGAGATTCCTCTGGCATTGGTGTGTATCCTATGAGCAGAGAACTTATTATTCATATTTGGGCCCATTTTTTTCCCTAGCACAAGCAATGATGAGATGTCTGCTGCCCTGGTACATGGTACATTGTTCCTCCTCAATCTGGGCACTTAGTACTTCCTTATGGTATGTTGTAAGTCTAGGATTAGCTCTATATAATTTATAGACCCATATTTGATCCCTTCAAAAAATATCCGTAAGCATGTCTAAAATTAGGTCTGGTGAATTCATCTTTCTCAACATTGGTGTCCATTCGACTGCATTTATATTTGGGATTCAGACTTCATAATGATAATAGTAAGCATAAAAACTTCTATTACTAGAATCACTGAGGATTATATGCCAGACACTAAACTAGGTACACCTGTTCAACAAATACCTATCGAATGCTTATTATGTGCCAGTTACATTGTTAGTAATTCTTATTCTAATTCAATGAGCGAGCTAGTTATCATCCCTCAGTTTTATAGATGAGGAAACGGAAGTTTAAAGGGGCTAAGTAGCATTCCCCTGGTCACCTTGTTGATAGGTAGTATAGCTTTGATTTCAACCCAGATCTCTCTGGATTCAGTAAGATGTGTCAAATGTGGAAGTGAAACAGCATTTGGCCGGATGCAAGATTTCTGAATTTTGTCCTGCTGTAATCATACCTCTTCTTTCTCTTCCCTTCCCTCTATCCAAACTACCCTTACCTCCCTATCCCCTTTGCAAAATACCTAAGGAATTTAGGCAGAGCCTAAAGCCAGGTAAATGTCCCTTCTTTATTACTATGAAGCTTTTGTCCAAAGCCCCAGAGTATGAACTAAGCAAAACCAGTACCTAAGTCCCTTTCCATAGCTTGATGTTTCTTCAACTCTTTTCCTAAGAAACTATTTAAAAGATGTTAATTGATAAGCATTTTTTGACCAAAAATATCATGGAAATACTGCATTGGGCATTTCCCTCTAGGCATTTAAAAGTGCATATTAGGGTCACCTGGGTAGCTCAGTCAGCTAAGTGCCATTCATGATTTCAACTTGGGTCATGATCTCATGCATCCTGAGATCAAGCCCCATCTCAAGCCATGTGTCCGGGACCCTGCTCAGCAGGAAGCCTTCTTGAAGATTCTACCCCTCCCTCGCTCCTCCTAAAATAAATAAATCATAAAAAAATAAAAATGTATATTAATGAATTAAAAACTGAGAAGTTCTGCAGAAAAAGAAAAATGAGATAAATCTTCTCAAAAAAGTTTTTCTCAAACTTGTTTGGCCATGAACTCTCTTACTATAATGCTCCTACTAAAGGCACTGCAGAACAGTGTCCTGTGTTTGGGAAAAATTGGTTATCACAGTGATAGGCTTAATCAAGCTACAGTACTATAAATAGACCCCCTCCAGTCTTCCATTGGAATTAACATACCTCCATAAGCATCTGCAAAATTGAATTTCTCTGACCACAAACATATCTACTTTTTTTAAATGCCAGAGATACAGCATGGAGGAATAAAGACTATGATTGCAAACCTCACACTCATTCAACCAAAAAATTATAAAACTCAATTATTAACTTCCAGAACAAACGTGACCACTGCCTCAGCAATTTACAACACAAGCATCAATTATTTGTTAAATATCACTTCCCAAACAAAACCCAATGCACGTAAATTAGGAAATACTTAAATCAGGGCCCACGTGATTTTTACCAGCCATAAACAATGGCAAACAAAACACACACACACACACCAGAAGAGAGGAAAAGAAAAAAAAATTTAATGGTTTCAGTTTCACCGGAATGCTAGTCAACCCATGCCAGTTCCCATCTGGAACTTAAATGCCACTTAGGAGAAAGAGCCCATGAGGAGGTGCGACCTTATAATTCCATATTCCAAAGGGATGGGGGGAGCCAATGGGAAATCCATCATTTATGCCTACTGCAGCACTGCCTCACTCAGAGAATACATAACTTGAAGACCTCCTGTTTTCTTTCACATTTTAGAAATTGCATTTGGGGCACCTCTACTTATAAAGTCTTTCCAAAGCCACATTCTCCACCTACCATATATCGCATATATTTAAAACCTCAACTATTCTCTTTCCATCTCTCTTTGATCCTTGCATCCCTGGCACCAGAGTTTGAATTGACAGTGGTCTCTCTTAAAAACAGCTTCTGTGACTTCTTGTGAGCAAAGAACATCACATTTATATCCAGTAATTTGCACACTCCTAATCTCCTGCACTTCCTCCTTTGTTTCTCCATTCCTAGTGAGATCCCAGGATATTGATGGCATAGGGCTGCAAGAGGCTGCTGACCCTGCCTTCTCTGAAATTCCTCAGGCCAACCCTTCCTTCTATATAGCAGAAGTCCCTGGTCTCACATTTGCTTCAGCTGGAAAGAATGACTCAACAGTTTCCTGAACTGCACCTGCTGGTGGTAATGGAGCATACAGGTCTAATGATGTATAATCCTGATGTGCTCATTATACAATCTAGGCTTGCATTGCTGTTTTCAGCTGATAGTACATAACAGAAATCATCTGGAGAAAGCAGATAGCGCCAAACCATGGAAGAAATATAAGAAAAGACCCATACTTTCAAGCTTACCAAAATATTTGTTAAATTAATCTGGAAAACTAAGCATCACTGTGGTGAGAAACTCTAGAAGGAATTGATCACAAGAGTATTTTTATTTATCATTATTTGATAACTTAATGGACAGGATTTTAATTCTCGTTTTGTAGAAAATGCAAGAAGAGATGATGAGACTTTTAGCTTTAAAGACATATTCTCCCACCTTCCATAATTTAGATACTTACATGTATCCCACAGTATTTTCTGCTAACACTAGGTAGTGAGTGGCAAGCTCAAAGTTACAATAAATTATGCATAATTTAGTCTCTTCGAATGCCTATAAATACAGTGTGAAGTGTTCAGCTTGTTATTTGATACAACATCTGAAATCAAATTGCTTTGATGCAAATGTTTATCTCAATGTTATAATTGTGGCATGAATTTTCTGGAATTTATTTTGTTTGCTAAGAGCATTTTATTAATTAGATACACCACTCTCAAGGGTATTGGATTTTTTAAAAGACATCAGTGTCAAAACTTCTGCAAATATAAAATAACTCATTTTTAAAAGAAGAGAAGTTTTATTAAATGATTTTAAAAGTCCATTGGAGAGTATAGTACTCCTAGGGGTATATTTTCCAAATAATTTTAGGCATTGAAGATTTTTTTTTTTAAGATTTTATTTATTTATTTGAGAGAGAGCATGAGAGAGGGCAGATCAGAGGGAGAAGCAGACTCCCTGATGATCAGGGAACCTCATGCTGGACTCCATTCCGGGACTCCAGGATCACTACCCAAGCTGAAGCCAGTCACTTAACTAACTGAGCCACCCAAGCACCCTAGGCACTGAAAAATTTACTTATTTTATTGTTTATTTTCTCTCATTATCGTCCCATGTACTTTCTCTTGACAAAACCAGAATTCAAGGATCCTACCTTTGTGTTCAGTTGTTATAAACTAAAATATCCAAGAAATTTTACCTTATTTTATGATAAAATTATCTGTATTTCTTGTTTTTATTCCATTTATATGCATTATCAATCTATTAATTGTGATGAATCTTTGTATAGGACAATATTGCTCCATTTATCCCTATTTACAGGTATGAGTTTTATTCTTGAGAGGCATTTACTTCATGTGTTTTCTGATCTTTATTATTATTATTATTATTATTTATTTGACAAAGAGAAACACAGCAAGAGGGGGAACACAAGCAGAGGGAGTGGGAGAGAGAGAAGCAGGCTTCCTGCTGAGCAGGGAGCCAAATGCAAGGCTTGATCCCCAGACCCTGCGTGACCCAAGCTGAAGGCAGACGCCTAATGACTGAGCCACCCAGGTGCCCCTGTTTTGTGATTTTTCTTATTATGAACTCAGATTCATTGGAACTTTGTATGTGAAATTTGAAGACCGAATTTACAGTGAGTTTCTTCAGAAAGATTTAGGTTTGCTACTAAAAAATGCCCATTGGAACTACCAACTTGGAACCTTTAAGAAAAAAAAGAACACTTTAAGAAAAAAAAAAAAAGTCACCTTTGATTTGGGGGAAGGGAACTACATAGATAGTAGGAATTTCTGCTTCACAACCCCACTCTTGGGACCACTCATGTGAGTTCAGGTCTTCTAAAAATCAAATGCCCAAACAGGACTAGATGTATAAGAAATTTCCTGAGGAAAAAAACCTGTGAAAGATAAAGGGGGAAAGAACAAGAATAGAGAGAAGAGCCTTAGGATCACAAGGCAGGAAGATTTTCAAACTACAGTGTCATTTTGAGAAAGCTTTGGTCAAACCAGTGGGATGCCTCACAGCAAAGGCTGCCCTTAGAGGAATCCCATGTTGGGCTGAGGTAACTCGGTGCTAGTACCCCAACCATGCTCAGTCATTGACTGGGAACAGCCATTAAGAAACCTAGCTTCAGGGCGCCTGGGTGGCTCAGTGGGTGGTTTAAAACCTCTGCCTTCAGCTCAGGTCTTGATCTCACTGTCATGGGATCAAGGCCCGCATTGGGCTCTCTGCTCAGCAGGGAACCTGTTTCCTCCACTCTCTCTGTCTGCCTCTCTGCCTACTTGTGATTTCTCTCTGTTAAATAAATAAAGTCTTTAAAAAAAAAGAGAGAGATAGTGAAAGAAAGAAACCTAGCTTCAGCATAAATGCCATAGCGGATCCAAAGTACACACCTGGAGGCTGTCAGTCAATAAGCAAGTAATAAGAGATTGTCTTGAAGGGCCAAGGGCTGTGTAGGAGGCACACCTCCATGTCCAGCACACAACTCCTGGGGAGAGTATTATTTCTTATTTCATAATGATGGTGTCTCCTGAATTCGAATGGAAGAACAGAAATACCACCTTCAGAAATTTCCAGGTTGTCCTCAAAGCATTGTCATGGGAGCTCCCTGAGCTCTCCCACAATGGATGTGAAAAATCAAGGAATGAAACAGAAAAAAGAACTGTCTTGAAGAACCAGTGATGGGCACCTAGCTGGCCCAGTGGGTGGAGTATGTGATTCTTGACCTTGGGGTCGTGAGTTCGAGCCCCATGTTGGGTGTAGAGATTGCTTAAAAATAAAATCTTTAGGGGTGCTAGGGTGGCATAGTCGATTGAGCATCTGACTCTTGATTTCAGTTCAGGTCAGGATCTCAGGGTCATGAGTTCAAGCCCCATGTGGGGCTTCACGCTCAGTCCAGAGTTTGCTTGAGATTTCCTCTCTCCCTCTACCCCTCCTCCTCTCTCTCTCTCTCTTTCTCTCTAAAAGTAAGTAAAATCTTTTTAAAAAATGAAAAAGAATGAGTGCTCAACCACAGAACCAGTTTCTAATATTGATAGCAGAGGAGGAAAACTGGGAGAATATTTCAGGGAAGAAAGAAGTAGGTTATTACCACCACCTGCTAAGACACATTAAACAGCTTAGAAATATTTTTGACCCAGGAAGAAACAATATGAAGCTAGATTTCCAGGTAGTTAAATAAGACCCAATTTTAAGCCCCTCATTTGAATATTATTTTATGTCCCAGCCTATGTGCCCTAGAAAAACCTAGGCTACCTACATCAATCTAAATGTAAACCAGTCATTTCCTCTGTATGTCCCACTTGAGGATCTAGTATACAATACATAGAACTGATCAGATTATATCACACATCCACATAAAACAAAACATACAAAGTGTATCTTGACCCCCATATTGTCTATCTCATTTGATGGTATAATCATCATATAGTCACCCAAATAAAAAACTAAGAAGTATCCTCTCCTTCACTTTTGCTCCCCAAGATTTAATCAAGTTATCAAGTTCTATCAATTCCACCATCAAAACTATCTCTGTTGTCTGTTCTCTCTTCCTCTTATTTTACTGTCTTACTTTACTCTTGCAGTAGCTTCCAAATTAGTCTGGTCTACCAAGGTTCAATCTTCCCTCATCTCAATCCATTCTTGTTGTTACAAGAGTTCCCTCTCTTAAACACCTCTAATTACATCACTTTCCTGTGTAAAAACATTATAGAGCTCTATATTGCATGTAAGATATATTCCAACATTCTTTACATGACAAAGATTCACAACCCACTATACACCTCACTTTTCTAGGCTGACCACCCAACACTCTTCATCCATTCATTTATATAACAATTTATTTTCTGAGTGACTACTCTGTATCAAGGATAGATTTTTTTTTTAGCTACATAGTCATCTGAACTTGCTGATCTCTTAATCAATCATGGTCTCTCATGTTTCAAAGTCTTTGCACATATTTCTGATACCTCTTTACTATTCAAGATCTAATTTTTTAAAAAGATTTTATTTATTGACAGAGAGAGAGAGTACAGAACCAGGGGGAATGAGAAAAGGGGAAGCAGGCTCCCACTACCCAGCAGGGAAGCCCTATGTAGGACTTGATCCCAGGACCCTAGGATCATGACTTGAGCTGAAGACAGGCGCTTAACCAACTGAGCCACCCAGGCACCCAAGATCTAATTTTTTAAAAAGATATTTTACTTACCTATTTTAGAGAGAGAGCACATGTGTGAGCCAGAAGAAAGGCAGAGCAGCAGAGAGAGAGGGAGAGGGAAGGGGAAAGAGTCTCAGTCAGACTCAGCACTGAACATAGAGCCCAATTCTGGCTCCATCCCACAGTGCTGAGATCATGAGCAGAAACCAAGAGTTAGAAGCTTAATCGACTGAGCCACCCAGGCATACCCAGGACCTAATTTAGATGCCACATCCTCTGCAAAATCTATGATCCCCTTATGGTATATCTCCCCCTCCTCTGTGCTCTTCTAAATATTTGTATATAACACTTGTTACAATAGCATATTCAACTACCCAACCTTTGTTAAGTGTCTAATACATTGCAGGAACAGTGCTAGGCACTGAGAATACCTAAGTGAGAAATGGGCAGTTCTATTGATGACCTCATGATTTGTGTGTTTTCTCTTTAGTAGACCATAAGCTCTTCAAAGACATGAATTTTCATTTTGGGGTTTCTAAAATGTGACAAAGATTCAGCTGTTTGTTGGGAAAATAAACTATCAATTTTGGTTCTGATGCTTTCTCTCTTTTTTAACCTTGTGGTTCGATCCTTTTCTTCCCAAACTGTTTCCTTTTAAAGCTAGGCAAAGAAAGTTTGTCTTGTTAAGGCCTAGAGATATTACTAAGGCCATCCAGTCTGCCAACTCAACTTGCCTCAGAGTGGGATTTGATGTTCTTCCTATCATAAAGGTGGCAACTAAATCCCTGCCTCCTGAACGTGAGTTGACCTTACAAACTTGCTTCCAGTGACTAGAAGGTAGCAGGAGGATTGTTGCATGACTTTCAACACAAGGTTAGGAAAGGTACTATCACTTCCATGTGGCTCACTCTCGGAACCCAGCCACCACTGGGATACTGGCTTTTAGAACTAAGCCACCATGCTGTGAGGAAGTCATGGAGCTACGTGGAATGATTGTATGTGAATATTCCTGACCACAACCACAGCCAAGGACCCAGCTGACAGCATCAAATGCCAGATGTGAGTGACCCAGCCTTCAGAGGATTCCAGCCCTCTCAGCTATTGCCAAGTGGAACAGAGATCTGAATTGACAAGCCCTGCCAAAATGACAGATTTGTGAACAAAATAAAAGTCCTTATTTTAAGCCTCTAAGTTTTAAGGATATTTATTAGGTAGCAATAGATAACTGGAACAACACCAAAATGAATTGCAACCCAGATACTTAGAACAATTCCTCAGAGTAGCTGCCAAATGGACATGAAAGCCATTTTATAGAGCTGCAAACCCAGGAAGCTCCAAAGTAGTTCTCGTTCAGTTGCTCCTTAAATTGACACTTGGATTCTATTATCAGCAGAGCACAAGGTGCATAGAGCTCATTTAAAGCCTTTTTATGTCATGTTTTTATCTTTGTAGCACGACTTCTTGCTTCTTGTCTTGACATTCATTCACTCTATCCTCAACAGAATGGCTGAAGTTATACGTTTAAAACACTAGTCAAATAGTGTCCCTTTCCTGCCCCAAACCCTTCGGTAGCTTTCCATCTCACATAGAATGAAATGTGAGTCATTATTATAGCCCAAAGGTGTACATAATCTGGTTCCCCCCAAATACTTCATTTCCTTCAATCCTGTTTCATTCACTCTATTTCAACCAGTTGACACCCTTCCTATTCCTAGATGTAAAGTACATTACTGTCCCAGGTTCTCATTCTCTGACCTTATGCATTGCTATTCAATGTCATTTTCTCAGAAAGGACTTCAATGATTTCTCACTTTAAAACCTCCCTCCTCTCTATTACTTTGCTCTGTTAAATTTTTCTTCACAGTACTTACCATCATCTGACATATTTTATATATATATGTATATATAGATATAGTTTACTTGTTTATTTTATGTCTCTTTCCACTGGAATATGAGCTCCATGAGAATAAGAATTTTGTTTACTCTTCTGTCTTCAGGGGTTAAAATAATACATGGCACTCAATAATCATTGTTGATTGTATGAATGAATAAATTTTTTAAATAAATGAATATTCTAAAAGAGGAGATCCAAGACATAAATAGTTTCTCTCTCTCTCACTCTCTGTCTCTTGCTTTTTCTAAGGGGAAGAAGGGCAGGGGGAGAGGGAGAGAGATAATCCCAAGCAGATTCCATGCCCAGCACACAGCCCAGTGCAGAGCCTGATCTCACTACCTTGAGATCATGACCCAAACCAAAACCAAGAGTCAGATGTATAACTGGCTGAGCTACCCAGGCACCTCAAGACATAAATGGTTTTAGACCATATATTACTGGATTTTTGTTCAGTCAAGATGCCATTTATACACATTCTGAATGTCACCAGAGTGCTGGTAATGTTAGCCCTATGATTTATGTTTCTGTTTACAGAAACACAAGTGCTGTAAACTGATTTTAATAGGAAACATTGACTATGAATTCCATATATAAAATGAAAAATATTTTGTACGTAAAAGATACAGCTTGAAAAACCTGAAGTGCAGGAAAATGAATAGATAGTATTTCAGAGGATAATAAGAAATGTTTTTCCATTTATTTTATCTATCATACATTTGCTCAAATATATTTAAATTTTTATACTACAGTTAAAGGCTAAAAAGGCATGAGTAATGGACAATTCCTGGAAACAACTTATAATGCTGTGCTCATTCTTACCATTTCCAGAACACTTCATCTCTTTGCATAGATATAAATTCCCATCTGGTATCATGTATATGTTCTTTCTCTCTGAAGAAATTTCTTTAACATTTCTTATAATGCAGTTCTTCTGGCAATGAAAGTCTGAAAAAGTTTGGAAATACTTTTATTTCTCTTTCATTTTTTCATGAGGCATAGAACTCTGAGTTGACAGTAGTTTTTGCTTTTTTTTTTTTTTTTTAAAGATCTTATTTATTTGACAGAGAGAAACACAGCCAGAGAGGGAACACAAGCAGGGGGAGTGAGAGAGGGAGAATCAGGCTTCCCGCCGAGCAGGGAGCCCGATGTGGGACTCGATCCTGGGTCTTCGGGATCATGACCTGAGCCGAAGGCAGTCGCCTAACCAACTGAGCCACCCAGGCGCCCCTGCTTTTTTTATTTTTTTCAATTATTTAAAGATCTTGCTCCATTGATTTCTGGCCTGTGTAATTCTATGGAAATGTAAAAGGATAGAAATAGGTATATCATACTTACAATAAACAAGCAAACCAAAAAGCTATCATGGCTATATTAATATATTAATACATATAGTGTAGGCTCTAGAATGAGGATTACCAGAGATATAAAAGGCCATTATATAAAGATAAATGTGTAGATCATAAAGATTATGTAAAATTCCTAAACATTTATGCACCAAATAATAGAGTTTCAAAATAAATAAAAGAAAAACCAATAGGACAGCAAAGACAAGTACACAAATTTATAATAATAGTCAGAGATTTCAAAACCCTAGTCTCTATATCCAACAGAAAATTAGTAAGGATATAAAAAACTTGAACAAGGTCAACTGACTTACCTAATTGAATTAAAAAAAAAAAAAAACACAACGAAAGAACTTCAAAACTCTTTAAGTACACATGGAACATTAACCAAGATAGACCACATTCTGGACCATGATACAAGTCTCAATAAATTTTAATGATTTGGGCACCTGGGTAGCTCCAGTCGTTAAGCACCTGCCTTCGCCTTGGTCGTGATCCCCGAGTCCTGGGATTGAGCCCCGCATGGGGCTCCCTGCTTGGTGGGAAGCCCGCTTCTCTCTCTCTCACTCCCCCCCCCCAGCTTATGTTCCCTCTCTAACTGTGTTTCTCTCTGTCAAATAAATAAAATCTTTAAAAAAAAAAAACCTTTTTTAATGATTCAAGTCATATAAAGTATATTCTTAAAAACAGTGGAATTTAGAAATTAATCACAAAAAGATTTCTGGAAAATCCTTAAATACTTGAAAATTAAATAGCATAATTCTAAATACATGGGCAAAGGACAAATCAAAAGAAGAAATTGGAAAATATTTTCAATTTAATGAATATGAAAACATAACATATCAAATTTTGTGGGAATCCATTAAAGCAGAACCTAGGAAGAAGCTTTTTGTTTTTTAAGATTTTATTTATTTGTCAGGGAGAGAAAAAGAGAGAGCACAAGCAGGGGAGTGACAGACATAGAGAGAAGCAAGCTACCAACTGAGCAAGGAGTCTGATACTCACTTGATCCCAGGACACTGGGATTATGACCCCAGCAGGATCCCCCTAGGAAGTTTATAAAACTAAACAATGGAACCCACGTGGCTCCATCAGTTAAGCTTCCAACTCTCGGTTTCAGCTCAGGTCATGATCTCAGGATCATGGGATCCAGCCCCATCTCTGTCTCTGGCTTTGTGCTTAGTGCAGAGTCTGCTTATCCCTCTCCCTCTGGTCCTCCCTGTGCTCATGATCTCTCTCTCTCTCAAATAAATAAATAAATAAAATCTTAGAAAGGAAAAAAGAGAACATGTTGTATTACTCAATTCTTAAGAAATTCTGGAAAATGTGAACAAATCTGTAGTAACAGGAAGCAGATCAGTAGTTGCCTTAAGACAGGATAGGACAGTGGGACAGGCTGGAATAGAGGGAGGAACTACAAAAAGATCCAAGAGGAAACTTTTGGGGATGGATATGTTCATCTTGATTGTGGTAATGGTTTCATAGGTGTATGCATAGTATGTACAGTTTATTATACATTAATTATACCTCAATAAAGCTGTTAAAATAAATTTAACAAGACAAATAATAGCTTGGATATTTTTAAAAATTTCCAGGTTTATTAAAATATAATTGAGATATAATGCTTGGGTATAAAAGAACTATTCTTTTTTAGGTAAGCCCTACATCCAATGTGGGGCTTGAACTCATGATCCCGAGATCAAGAGTCACGTGCTGTACAGACTGAGCCATCCAGGTGCCCCAAGAAATATTCTTTCAAAGAATTTTAAAGTGACCGAAGATGGGAATTTCTGAAAGTAAGGTAAGAAAATGCACTTAATAAAATAGATAGATATATGTATTATTATTTATTCTTTATTTATTATGGAATTTATGACTTTTGCATTTTTTTGTTATATTACCAGCCCATCAACAGAAAACCCAGTTGTGAACATTAATAATTAAATTTTCATCTTTGATATTTTCCTTTTAGTCATATCAAAATCACAGCTTTATGCATTTAAATTTTTTTTGTTGTAATGCAGGTATATTCTTCAAGGCCAGAGGTTTTATTTCACACTTATCCGACAATTGTATGACATTTCAGTTGACAATATGCTAGAAACACTTGTGCTGTTTGAGGTCAAGAGCCATGGCCTATTTGTCATATCTACCAGGTAGAATGATATTGAGAGATGGCAAGAATCCAGGTCCCCAAGCACCCTAACCTCATTATGTCATAGCTAAATGTCATTGCCAGACTTCTCAGGGATATATATAGAGAAAAGATAATGCTAGACAAATGTATAATCTTGGTTATCATGAGGGCTTTGTTCCAAACTTGGAAGCCCTCAATTGAGTGGCATCTGGCTGACTCAGTTGGTAGAGTGTGCAACTCCTGATCTTGGGGTTGTGAATTTGATCCCCATGTTGGGTATAGAGATTACTTAAAAACAAATCTTTAAAAAAATATCCTTAGTCGAGTTGGGCATTACCTATTAAGGTCTTCTTTTGCCTAGGCTAGAAGTAGACTGTGTGATATTGTGACTAATAATAAGAAATATATATTTGGTGTTCATCCCTGTTTGGCAGAGCTGCAGCTGCTAGTTCTTTTTTCTAAAGATTGATTGATTGATTGATTGATTTAAGAAAGAGAGAGCTCATGCATGAGCTGGGGGAGAGGCAGAGGGAGGAGTGGATTCCCTATTGAGCCTGAAGCCTGACATGGGGCTTGACATGGGCTCAACATGGGGCTCAAGATGGGGTTGGTGATCCTGAGCCAAAATCAAGAGTCAGATGCTTAACCAACTGAGCCATCCAGGAGCCCCCCAAGAGCTTCTTAAACCCTTAGAATTTCCTAGGTGACCAGAGCAATGAGGGTGTGTTTTGTTATGTTGATGAGGTGACTTTTGGACCCCACCTAAGGAGAAATGTTGGTTACTGAGAGAACCAACCAGGTGATTAGAATGTTAGAACTTTTAGTCCCACCCACTGACCTCCAGGAAGGGGAGAGATGCTAGAGGTTGAATGATTGTTACCTATAGAATGAAGCCTCCATAAAACCCCAAAAGAATGGGATTCGAGGAGCCTCTAGTTTGGTGGACAGATGGAGGTTCAGGGAAAGTGCTGTGCCTAGGGAGGCATAGTAGCTCCACCCCCTCCCCTCATAACTTGCCCTGATGCATCCTTCTGTCTGGCTGTTCCTGAGTTATATCATTTCATAGTAAAATGGTAAATGGGTAAATCTAGGGAGCAAATGAGTTTCCTGAGTTCTGTGAACTATTCTAGCAAATTAATCAAATCCAAGGAGGTTTTAAACAGCCAGTTGGTCAGAAATACAAGTAATGACCTGGAGTTTTGACTGACTTCTGAAACACAAGGATGGCGCTGTTGGAAGAACCCCTAATCTGTAGCATGTCGGTCAGAAGCACGGGTGATAAGATGGGCTTTGACTAGGGTGGAAGGTAGGATGGAGAAGTAGTCTTATGGGACTGAGCCCTTAACCAGGGGAATCTGGCGTTATCTCCCAGTAGATGGTGTCAGAACTGAGTTGGATTGGTGGACACCCAGCTGGTGTCTGAGAGTTGCTTGATGATGTGAAAAGCTGACCCCTCCCTCCAACACACACACACTGGAATTGGATCCAGAATTGTTGGACTGTGTTGCACTTCCCTTATGTCTCATCTTACATGATCTTGGCTCACTTTTTGGTTCCAGAACTATTGCCACAAGAAACTATAGGAGAGTGTGGCCAGGCAGCACCTTGTCTGAGGGGTAGCAAGGCTCTCTTACTTTCTGCCAGACTTGTCTTCTGTCACCATTTGGGATGCCTTGGGAGCCCTTTCAGCCATTCTGGCACACCCACAGACCTCTTGATAAATTGGAGAACAGGAGCTTGAGAATAAATACCCTGTCTTCTATCTTTCCAGCAAGTAATCAAAGGTACATTCTACATAGTTCTTTTCTCATCTGCTCTATACAGAGAGAAAAATCTCAGAAACTAAGACTCAAGAAAAGCCTATGTAGGGTAACAAATGAAAATGAGGGACAGGAGAGGAGTCTGGCATCCTCTTTAGGCTGTATATTATACATTGTAGTGTTCTTCTAATAGTTAGCTGAGTATAGCCATTTAATAAATTTGTGTTGAAAAAGATAATATATGAAGTACAATAAGGTAAAAAATAAGGCAATATTTTTCTGGCATATATTTACTATAAATTCTTATGGACAATCTAATGTATTAGCTATCTAGAAAAATCTGCTTTAAAAATTCATTTAAAATTAGGAGGCTGGGGGGATCTGGGTGGTTCAGATGGTTGGGTGTCTGCCTTTGGCTCAGGTCATGATCCTGGGATCCTGGGATCGAGCCCTATGTCAGGCTTCCTGCTCAGCAGGGAGTCTGGTTCTCCCTCTCACACCTCCCTCTGCTCATACTTGCTCTCTCTCTCTCTCTCCCTCTCTCAGATGAATAAATAAGATCTTTAAAACAATAAAAATAGGGGTGCCTGGGTGGCTCGGTTGTTAAGCATCTGCCTTCTGCTCAGGTCATGATCCCAGAGTCCCAGGATCAAGCCCCATGTTGGACTCCCTGCTTGGCAGGAAGCCTGCTTCTCCCTCTCTCACTCCTGCTTATGTTCCCTCTCTAACTGTGTTTCTCTCTGTCAAATAAATAAATAAAATCTTTTTAAAAATAAAATAAAATAATAAAAAATATAAATAATAAAATTAGGGGTCCAGAAAAACACCATGCATAGTATTTGGCTTCTAATCAGAATTTTCATTGGAATAAACCTATTATTTCTTCTTCAATGAAAATTTTTATTTACATTCTTTCTCTGCAAAGAAAATGTTAGCAAGAGTTAGCAAGGGTTGATTGGAGGCAAGAGAAGGATAGCAGGAGGGAACCTGAGTAAATGCTGGCAAGGAGTCCTCTCCTGCTGACTTTACTATTTTCAAAATGCAAATGAGGAAGTATAGAATTTATTTAGTGGATGGTTAATCATTTTTTAAAAGCTTAGTTTTCAGTGTAAAAACATTGACAAGGGCTATTGACATTAATTTACTTGAATAAATGGAAACAGTAAAACTTTTATTTCAGAATGTTATAAACAATAAATTTCATGAATATTTATTGCAAAATCTACCAAATTATAATTCTTGACAGTGCATTGTTCACCTAAAATTTCACTGTCATAAAGACATAGCACAGTCAAAGTCTGGAATGCTTGGTATAAATATTTACTAAATGAATTAGAATCAGGGGAGGTTTCCCCACTATTCTGACTCCCTCTGATTCCACAAGGGCTTTCCCTTTTTCACCACCATCACCCACAGGTACTGTAGGAGATGAAGGACCCCACCCTCCAACAGGGGAAGCTTACTACTGTTCTGTTAAGAAAAGGAGAGTGTTCATACAGTGCATCAAATTATACCCTCAACAAAGTCTCAGGGCAGAGTGAGGTGTCCTGAGGAGGTGGCAAGGGGCCTTGGAAGAAGTTAGGTATATATGCATCTATTTTAGTAATTTTTTTTCTTTGTTTTGGCACTAATTTTGTGTTTCTACCCTTTTTTTTTTTTTTTTTTTTTTTTTTTTTGTATTTGACACAAAAGAGAGAGAAAGAGAGAGAGAAAGAAAGAAACCCCAAGCGGTGGGGAATGGCAGTGGCAGGGAGAGAAGCAGACACACCACTGAGCAGGGAGCCTGATGCAGGGCTGGATCCCAGGGCTCTGGGATCATGACCTGAGCTGAAGGCAGGTGCTTAACTGACCGAGCCACCCCCTTCATATTTTATTCTTAAGAGACTTAGCCAAAATCTTAAAAGAATAAAACTTGTACTGACTTCTGCTGTAACAATTCTAATCTTCCCTGAGATAATAAAGATAATGCCATTGTTAGAGAACAAAAATTCCTGTCCCTTTCAAGTTTCCTTCTAGCTTGACTAAGAATCAAATCAACATGAGTCAATTAGCAGGAGAAAAATCACATTTAGTAGCATACAAATGGGGAATCCACACTGACATGGACATTTTGAAGACAGGCATAATGAGGTCTATGTCGTTCTGAACTAAGGGGTAGGCAATCAGGGCTGGGACTTCAGAGGAAAGGGCTGTGTATTTCACGGGGCAATAGGAAGAGCACATGTTTGGTAATAAGATGTTTGCCCTGCTAGACAGAGGGGTCACTCAGATAAAATTTACCTCTGCTGGTAACCCTTATTCTGAAAAAGACCCTCAGTTTAGATCCTTCTGTATAGTTAAGGGAGGAGCAAAACTTCTCCCTTGCCTTCAACTCAGAATACTCTTCATGCCGAAGTCCCTACCTTGGCCTGTCAAGCCTACTCTTAGCCCCTTCCTTGTCAACTAGAAAATAAGTTAGGAAGTTCAGGAAAGAAAGAAAAGCACAATGAAAGAATGGTAAGTTAGAGAATCGCAAAATTTTAGTGTTGGAAGCTGCTATAAAATTGTGGCTCCTAACTACTTACTGGTCAGTGGGCCAATGCAGAAGAGTGAAAACATTTTCATCAACCTTTGGTTGATGAGAGAGAGGGACAGAAACAGAAGGAGGGGAGTATAAAGAGGAGTCACATTATTTAAGGTTTCTTTATGAGGTCATCAAAATTGGATTGTGATTTTTGAGCAAATCTGTAAATACACTATCATTATATTGCACACCTAATGTGGGTGAATTTTATGGTGTGTGAATTATAGCTCAATATAGATGATTTTAAAAAAATTAAAGGAAGATCAATACATTCAAGGGTTTGCTGAACCCTGGCAGAAGTGTCTAGACAAATGCATTGTTCTCCTAGCTGGAGAGATGGAATCAAAGAGTTCGTTTAAGGCCTTAGAGAAATATTAACTAACAAAGAGCCTCCTAGTTGCACTAGCTATTTCTTTTGCTGAAATGCTCTTCCCATTCTTCTTCCCCACCCCACCTCCATATATACAAGGCTGGCTCCTTTTTATCATTCATATCTCTGGTTTAGTAAGTAAAATAAATAAATAAAAGCTGTTTTTGTACAACTCTTCTCTGAATGCTTAATCTAGAATAACCACCCATTCATTCTGTCACATACTATATTTTAATTTTTACATTGCAGTTGTAACTATCTGATGTGTTTATGATTTAAAAAGATGCATATTGGTTTTAAAAACTGAAACCATAAACCCCCTAAGTTAACTGTCCACATAAATTGGCTTTACTATTCTGCTGCCTTCACTATAAAACTTTATTATTCCTTTGTCATAAGTGACATGACTTATTTTTCTAGGAAACTCTTATCCAAAAAGACAAACATTACAATTTTTTTAAGTAGCTTTACTGATATATAGTTTATGTAACATAAATTCACTCATGATAGGTCTACAGTGTAATGGCAATTAGTGTAGTTAGAGACTGGTATAAAAATCACTGCAATCTAATTTAGGATATTTTGATCACACAAACAAGGAAAACTTGGGCACATTAGCAGTCAATCCCTATCTCCTCCTGACAGCTCCAGGGAATCACTAATCACTTTCTGTCTCTGTAGATTGGCCTTTTCTAGACATTTCATCTAAATGGAATCATACAATATATGATTTTTTTGGTATCTTATTTCTTTCACTGAGTATAATGCTTTTGAGATTCATCCATGTTACAGCATGCATCAGCACTTCATTCCTTTTAATTGCTAAATACTATTCTTTCTGTGGATACACTAAATTTTGTTTATCCTTTCAACAGTTGATATTCCTACTTTTTTGCAGTTATGAATAATACAGCTATGAACATTTATGTACATGTCTCTATGTGAGCACTCATACTTCATTTCTATTATGGAGATACCTAGGAGTAATTTTGTTGGATCATATAATGATTCTGTTAAACACTGTAAGAAGCTGCCAAAGTGTTTTCTGAAGAAGCTGCACCATTTTGCATTCCCACCAGCAATGTGTAAGTGTTCTTTTTACTGAAACCCAAGTTCAGCTTCTTGCCCCTGAATAGTCAATACTCCAGAGTATTGGTTGGTTAGAGAAGAAAGGCTGCTTTATTCAGGAAGCCAGCAGCCTGGGGAGATGGAAGACTAATGTCCAAAGCCCATCTCCAAAGTTCCAGGTCAAGCAGGGAGTTTTTAAGGGGGAGGCACAGGGAAATAGAAAGGGTCCATATTGCAAGGGAAGCAATGGTACAGCAGTTAATCATTCTCAATATGATCTCAAGCAAACTTGCAGGGCATCTCAAGCAAACTTGCTGGCACTAAACTATTTTCTAGCACAGTCAAACTTGATCTTCCAGGAACTTCTGGTTCCTTGTTTCCCAAAGTCAGTTTTCTACTGAAATCTCAAAGAAGCTATAATTAATCAATTTGTAATCTAGGGGCTACAGGTCAGTGAGTTAGAGATATGTCACCTTTAGGATGCATGGGACACAGTTAAAAATCCCTATTGTTAATTGTTTATTCCATATCTATGGAATATGGGCAGTGGTCTGTCTTCTATAGCTGCTTCAAGCTGAGTCTGGGCATAGAATGGATTTTGGAATGGAAGGTCTTGACATGGTGTGAGATGTAAGTCTTGGTCCCTTGTTTTAATGTAGGGGGGATATCAGAGGTAGTTCTTTAACACATTGGTCACTTTTTGCATAATCTGTTGACATGTAACATTAGTATTTCTGCCCCTAAGTATATTCTAATAGGTATTGGTAATACTATAAAGTCCATTTTTATTTTTCCCTCTAATAAATCTGATACTAGAGGGTATCCGAGAAAATAGGCCAGTAAAACAGTCTTACCCCTCTTGAAGCAAAGGGGTGTGATGTTTTAAGTTCTGCTGCAATCAAGTGGCCTGTATCTAATTTTGTCTACTAGTTTCAGTCTGCATAGAGGTGTTATTATAAGTACAGCAAGAAGAGTTGGCCACTTACATATACTTCCTTGTTCTATTAAAACAGTCTAAAGCTATTCTGTTGTCTAGTACCATTTTAACCAAAAAGTCCAAAGATTTTTGCAGCATGGCAAGAGAGTTAGCTCTTTTGTTAGCAGTAGACAAAATTTCTCTTTTTCTTAAAATTTTTATTTAAACTCAATTTAATTAACATATAGTTTATTATTAGTTTCTGGAGTAGAATTTAGTGATTCATCAGTTGCATATAATACCCAGTGCTCATTACATCAAGTGCCCTCCTTAATTAATGCCTAGTAGACAAATTTTCTAACACATGTCGATGAGTTACAACTCCCCACCAGGGGAGGAAAGTATACCCAAAGAAATGTTCATCTCCATCTGGTATTTCCTCAGGGAGGTCCCCAGTGTTCTGGGTTATTTGAAAGAGCTAGTCCAATGGGCAATTTTAGACTTATCATGGACTGAGAAAGGAGTAGTGAGAAAGCCTAACAAGCACATGCCTCCCATTGTCCAACTAGTCAAATAACCATGAGCCCACGGGGTCTTCTTATTATCCCCACAGCTGAAAACATATCCAGGGGGTGTGCAGACATACCCGCCCCCGACTGAATGTTTAGAGAGGCATTTTTAGGTATAATAGGTGTTAAATTTTAGAATCCAGAGTTTGTGTGGGTAAGATTACTTCCTTCTTCTTAGCTGGCAGGCAGTTAATTTTCCCAAATCCTAATGAACATTCTTTATTGATGTATTATGTTACAAACAGGAGTCTGATTATCTCCATCTGAGGAATTGAAGCACTTCTCAATAAAATAGCTTAGAGCGGGCAATTCTTCAAAGACCATAATGGTAGAGTTTTTACAACAATAGGTAGTTAATTAAGAGATTCTGTTTGACCAATAGTTATTTGTAAGTTTGTGTGTCTTCACTACTGCTTTGAACATGATGTTTCATGAGGGGTTGAGTAAGGAAGAAACAGGGGACATCTGGATGGTGGGTTACAAGATGGACCCAGTAAGTGACATAGAAGTAAATCTATCATGCAAGGGGATAAATGAGTAAAATTATACAGAGGGATAACTGTGGGATTAGAAAAATTATAAAGACCAAGGTTGTGGATGACTGATCCAACAATTGTTCACATTAGCAGCAGTGAGTGGCTAGCGCTCCATGTCTCCCCAGAGTCAGTGTTCTATCAAAATCTCCAAGAAGTTATAATTAGTCAAGCTATAAGCTAGAGGCCACAAGCTATAAGCTAGAGGCTAGAGGTCTGGAAGTTAGAGACACGTAGTCTCTAGCCTGCTTGAGACACAGTTACATTCTGTTCTCTCCACATCTTTGTCAGTATTGGTTATTTTGTTTTGTTTGTTTTACCACTATTCTAGTGGCTATATTTCTTTTGATCTATTTTGTGGGTTTTTTAAAGATATTTTTTATTGGGGTGCCTGAGTGGCTCAGTTGGTTAAATGACTGCCTTCGGCTCAGGTCATGATCCCGGAGTCCCAGGATCAAGCCCCACATCAGGCTCCCTGCTCTGTGGGATGCCTGCTTCTCCCTCTCTCACTCCCCCTGCTTGTGTTCCCTCTCTAGCTGTGTTTCTCTCCATCAAATAAATAAATAAAATCTTTTAAAAATATATTTTTTATTATTTATTAGAGAGAGAGAGGAAGATAGAGAGAGAGCACAAGTGAAGGGAGAAGCAGAGGGAGAAGCAGACTCCCCGCTGAGCAGAAATCCTGACTTGGGGTTCTACCCAGGGTCTGGAGATCTTGACCTGAGCCAAAGGCAGAGGCTTAAGCAATTGAGTCACCCAGACATCCCTCTTTTGTGGTTTTTGTTTTGTTTAGTTTAAAGATTTTATTTATTTATTTGACACACAGAGAGGCAGTGAGAGAGGGAACACAAGCAGGGGGAGTTTGAGAGGAAGAAGCAGGCTTCCCACTGAGCAAGGAACCTGAGGTGGGGCTTGATGCAGGGCTTGATTCCAAGACCCTGGGATCATGACCTGAGCCGAAGGCAGATGCTTAACAACTGAGCCACCCAGGCACCCACTTTTGGGGTTTTTAATTGGCATTTTCCTACTGCTTAATGACACTGAGCATCCTTTCTTGTGTTTATTGACCATTTGTGTATTTTTCTTTGAGAATTATTCATTCAGATCTTTTATCCATCTTTTAGTTGGTTTGTCTTATTGTTGAGTTATGAGTTCTTAAATATTATGGGTATAAGTTCCATATTATATGATCATATTATATAATCGTATTATATGATCTGTAAATATTTTCTTCCAGACTGTGGGTTTGTCTTTTACCTTTGTTAGTGGTATTCTTTGACATGCACATGTTTTTTTAAAAGAGGATGAAGTTCAGTTTATGAAATTTTTCATTTATCACTTGTACTTTGGTGTTGAGTCTCAAAAATCATTATCTAATCCAGATAATTTCATAAATTTCCATTTCCAAGTGCTCATTGCTAGTATATAAAAATACAACTCATTTTTGTGTATTGATTGTATATCTAAAAACCTGTTAAATTCACATATTAGCTCTAGTTGCTTATTTGTAGACTCCTTCAGAATTTTATATAGACAATCATGTTATCTGCAAATAAAGTTTTACTTTTTTCTTTCCTATTTAAATGCCTTTTATTTATTTTTTCTTTAAAGCTTTTATTCTTAATATTAGTTTTTGTGCTTGTCGTCACTTGCTGGTAGGAATCCAACACCTGGCTGCAATTTAATCTTGAATTGACTAAAGCACACAATCTTACTAACTCATGGGTTTGCATACAGTTTCCTTTGGAGACACTCAGCATTCCTTGGCACCAGTTTCTTGTAATGAAACAAGGAAACCCAAGGTTTCCTGGGTAACTGGACTCAATCATTAGATGAATATTTAGATGATAAACAATATAATGGGCCAGACGGCCATAAATCTAAAATCCCCTATCATATCATCTTGATGATAGAAACAGAGTTTTCTGTCTTTGCTGAAATAATAATTAGGGTGCTTTCATAGGAGCTAGCTTTTGTAACCAATTATTTAGAGAAATAGAATTTTAAGGAGCTCTAAGGAGCAGATAATGTATATTGGAATGTTGTCTCACTGCCACATGATTTAGAAATGAGATACACTGTGTCTCTTTTGCTTTACATCTATCTTAAACATCTCAATACTACAGATAGCATTGCCTGGTACCAGTGATGTCAAAATGTTACCACACTATTTGACAACATCTGGTACTATTTTAGTAGAAAACTGTTCATCAGTGGTCAACAACTGGTATGGGACTTGCACTACAAAAGCATATTGGTCACTACCTGAAAATTGGGCAGGGATTGTACCTCAGTAAAGTGATGTGAGACATCAATCGGGGTTCATTTTAGACCTCAATGCCCCTCTTAGAAAAATAAATTTATAAGTAATTATATGAGCAGAAAACCAGACCTTGATTTGAGATCCAAACCCTATATGCTCAAGGGGAGTTCTGGACTGCTTTCTTTCCCCTCAATTCTCATGAATACATGTTTTACAAAAGGCCTAGAAAGTTGAGAGGATTTAATAGATGATATGTTTAAGGTCTTTTACCAAATTAACATCCTATAATTCTGCAGATAAGTAAACAGATTTTCCATAAAAGCCAAACTAAACTATTAGTTGACTCTTTTACTTTAATGTCAGGTTTCTTATAGCTGCTTCTATCTCATGGGGTGTGTAGATTAAAACATTGTAATGGATAAAGAACAGTTTTTGTATGCAAATGAGCTAGAGTTAAATTCCAATTCTGCATATTGTGGCCTTGGGTAAATTACTTAATTGCATTAAAACTTAATTTTGTTACATATTTTAGTAGTCAAAATTAAGTAAATCAACTTTTGAATAGTTTTAGTACAGTGTTTGAAATATGGAAAGTATTGAATTAAATGTTAGTTCTAGTTCCCTTTTTTCTTTTCCAATCATCTGCTTTTCATTAGTTAATCTCATTTATGAGAAATCTGATTGCCCATTATAATCAATGCCCACATACTGAAGATTGATATCTATTACTGTACAAATGCCAAAAAAAGATGTGACCTGCTTCTGAGATACCAGACTTCTAAACCCAAATTATTGGAAAAAAGAGGAGGGAGAGTTAGATACCAAACATCATGTCCGACTATCCACAAATTTCTCATTGTCCTTTTGAGCTACAGGTAGAGTTTATTAAAACTAATCCATTGGCTCTTCATATTAACAAGGACAAAGTTTTCAGATTAGCTGCCGAGGTGGAAAGTAGAGAGCAAGTCACTGAGGAATTTATCATCTCCTCTGAGGGAAGAGGAGAGGAACAGGATGATGATCCACTTGGGAGAAGAGTCTGGGTAACTCTAAGTAGACCACCTGCTTAAAGGAACTGGATGTGGCATGCTTCATGCCACCAAGAGAAGGAAGAGGATGTTGACCATATGTTATGCCCATTTTGCCTACTCACAACTACCTGTAAAATGTCTTCTCATTTAAAGTTTACAACAAACCTGTCAGGTAGTTACTGTAATTTACATTTTATAAACCAATGGTGACACTCAGAGGATTGAGTCCTTCATACTTAGCTTGTAAGTAATAGCGCTAGTATTTAAATCCCTGGCTGTCTAGGTCAAAAGGCCAGGTTCTTAACACTGTCCTGTTGGTCTCCTTGAAGAATTTTCTCTAAGAAACAGTCATCAAGGTCTAGGATTTAAGCAAGCGCCTGCTTCCTAAATGGTAATTCTGTGCCCTGGATCTTAGTGAGAATTTGAAATTTTCTTCCACCCCCATCGAAACACGCAGGTGAGAATTGGGCTCATTATAACCGAATCACTTTATCTTATCAACTCACTTGAGAAATCATTTCCCTCAAGTATTCTGGGAGGGATTAAAAAATCAAAGTACACAAAATAAACTGAAAACAGTTTTTATTGCCAGCAATTGTATCCAAGAATATTTAAGATTCAGTTCAGACATGTTGTTCATTACTTGATTTATTCTGGGTGGCATTACCAATGTGTGTGCCTCCATGTGAAGTTACTTTTAACAGGAAAAGGGCTCTGATTTCTATGTAAACATTTCAGGCCAAAAGACAGCAATTAAGAAAAGTGATCCAGACAACCATTTGAAACACCAATCTGGAGAGGAAGAATGTCAACAAAACAGATCATAACTTTGACCTATATTAGAACACCATGTCTCATACTGGCTACAAGCAAACTTTGAGCCCTTCTTGCTAAAATCACGCAGTTACCCAGCAGGAATGGTATCCTTCCAAATCACTGTTGTTAATAAACCTACTTATTATCCAAACAACCCTGAAACAAGAAACCTGAAATTGCTGTTTTGGGTGGTGCTTCCTGCTGCCAGGAGGTGGTGTGTTTGACTTAAAAGACAGCAAACCACAGTTAGATTAAAAATTTAGATCAAAACATTTATGTGGCGAAGACACTGAGGGAAAGAATTCTGTTTGGTAGCAAACAGCCTACTTCTTCTAAAATGTATGCTGATTCAAGTTTAAAAATTGATGTAAAAAGACTTGTCAGGCAAACTAATATAAGGAATATTAGTGTACACAGTGAAAACTCCATTCACAAATTTATTAGTACTGCTGATAGCATAGTAGATGCTTAATAAATATGTACTGATCATTGAGTCAGACACTAATAATGGTCATACACTTATTTTGTACAGTATTCTCATTATAACATACACGAGAAGTGATCAATTAAATGGACTGATTTGTTTTGCAAATAAGTATATTCAAAAGCACTTGAATATTAATGAGAACTGTACAAGAAAGCCTATGGAACATTAAAGAAAAATGAGCACAGAGAGGGTCATTAAGGAAAAAAGTGAAAACAACAAATCTGAGGTATATATGGAAGAAGGAACAAGATTGTGAGTACAGTAGAAGAGTTAAGGTACAAAGTTAGTCCAAGAAAAGATAATTACTTCTACTTCATGCTTGCAAATGTTTGTTTGAATTTAGGAAAAAAGAATTTTGGGAATAGAGTCTCTCGGTAGCCTATATACTTTGGAGGGACTAACTGTGACATATTTTAAACTGTCCTGGCCAATATTGAAGCCACTAGTCACATGTGGCTATGAAAACTTGAAATACAGCTAGGAAGTGCAACTGAAATGTGGTGCACGTGAAAAATACAGTTGACTGTTGAATATTACAGGGGTTGGGGCACCGACCTCCCCATGCAGTCAAAAATCCATGTATAACTATTGACTCATCAAAAAGTTAACTACTAATAACCTACTATTGACCAGAAGCCTTACTGATAACATAGTCAATTAACACATATTTTGTACATTGTGTGTGTTCTATACCATAGTCTTAAAATAAACTAGAGAAAAGAAAATGTTAAGAAAATCATATGGAAAAGA
Source organism: Spilogale gracilis (assembly GCA_004023965.1). Classification (NCBI taxonomy): domain Eukaryota; kingdom Metazoa; phylum Chordata; class Mammalia; order Carnivora; family Mephitidae; genus Spilogale; species Spilogale gracilis. The sequence goes on along the minus strand of PITA01002284.1, from coordinate 83,564 downwards.
CAGAGTACTATTACTGCATTTATTGAAAAAAAAAATCCACGTATAAATGGACCTGCACAGTTCAAATCTATACTGTTCAAAGGTCAATTGTCTATCAATTTTGAAGACTTAGCACAAAACAGATTGTAAAATATATCATGAATAATTGATTTATTGATTACATATTAACATTTAAATATTTTAAATATGGTAGGTTAAATAAAATACATTATTTCAGTTAATTTCATCTGTTTCTTTTGTTTGTTAGTTTGTTTTAAGGTGGTTACTAGAAAACTGAAAACTCTGTTTGTGGCTAACATTTATATTGGGCAGTGCTGGTCTAAAGAACTTGCTGAAAGACTAAATGGGACCTATTCTGGCTTGTTGCTTCCCTAGCATAATCTCCAAAAGAAGTACCTTTTTGGTAAAGCAGTATGTTTATATTAGGGTTAAGTCTATAATGATGTAATAAAAGATGTTGAAGAAAGAAGTGTGAAATCAAGACTGGGAAAAATAAAAGTGACATCGTTTTTACATGTTTGCTTACTCCCTCAGCATCAACACCCAACCTTCTCCCTTCCTCCTTCCCCTCCCTAACCCAAACACACCCATGCTATATCTAGGCTAGGTATCCTATTATAAGAACCTGAGTATACCCTCTGATTAGACTCCTTTTTTTTAAGATTTTATTTATTTATTCATTTATTTATTTATTTGAGAAAGAGAAGAAAGAAAGAGCACACAAAGAGGAGCACCCAAGATTTTATTTATTTATTTGAAAGAGATAGAAAGAATGAACAAGGGAGAGAACAGAAGCAAGGGGAGGGGCAGAGGAAGAAGGAGAAGCGGACTCCCTGTCAGGCAAGGGGCACCACTTGTGGCTCAATTCCATGATCCTGAGATCCTGACCTGAGCCAAAGGCAGATGCTTAACTGACTGAGCCACCCAGGTGCCCCTGGTTAGACTCTGAATGATCTCTGATAGGGTTCTGAGTAGCAAGAAACTTGATATAATAAAAAGTTTCATTCCAAGGTCTCAGGGATGGTCACTAGCCAAGAGAGATAGATAAGGTAACCTTGGGTACCAGGTACAATACTGATAGGAGTTAATAAGGAATGATTTAAGGGCAGGAGGCTAGAAATTTATTTTCAAGGTGAAAAGAGATTTAGGCACCTACCAGGAAATAAGAAGGGAAGATGAGGATCTGCCAAAAGTCTGGGTCAAGTGTTTGCTTTAAGTGTCAATAGGAGACGAGGATCAAGAAAATCTGGGCCACCTGGGTGGCTAAGGCATCTAAGCGGCTAACTCAGTTAAGGGTCCCCCTTTGGCTCAAGAATTGAACGTCTTGCTCAGCAGAGGGTCTGCTTCTCCCTCTCCCTTTGCCCTTCCCCCTGCTTGTGCTGTCTTTCTTCTTTCCTCTCTCTCTCTCTCTCTTTCTCTCTCTCTGTCTCTTTCAAATAAATAAATAACATCTGAAAGAAAGTAAGAGAAAGAGACAGAGAGAGGGAGGGAGGGAAGAAAGGAAGGAAGAAAGAAAATCTGACTCATGTGAAAGGCAGAAAGGATTCCCAGAAGTTTAATATGGCTAACTCAGGGGAGGAATGAGTTGCTGTAAAAGACAATTTAGTCCAGCAATGTGTGTCAGTTCTTGCTGACTGCTAATGTAAGAATGAACGGCGTTTTGCGGCACCAGGTTTATCAGTATTACTGTAGAGCAGACTATTATTACTTTTCTAATTAAATAATGCCATTCTTCATTTTCATTTATATGTCTTTGGAGGTTCAATAGCCCTAACTTGGAGGTAATAATTTAGGAGACAAAGCAGTACAGCTTTGTGAAGTCTTTTGATGGTAGAGATGTACTCAGACTCTCAATCACCTCCCTCCTGATGGCTTTTTCTAATTAGGAGTACCTCAAAACACACTATCATGTATATTTCTATAGGAGAATCCCGAAGTTGAGAAAATTTGGTCAAAGAATTATTTTTCAAAAAAGTTGTAGCAATGCATGTACCCAGTAGAGAAGAAGGTACATTTTACCACTACACCCTCCCGGTATTAGATGTTATGACTTGTTTCGATTTTTGCCAATCCAAGAAAGGAAAATTAGTTTTTGGTTGTGTTAGTAAGTTTCAGTATTTTCTTGTTTATTACCCTTTCTCATTTTCTCTTTACTTGATCATTTCTTTCGCCCATTTTTATTCCTTTTTTTAAATAAATCAACTTATAAAAATTGTTTACATTAGAGTTAACCTTGTATCATATGTGTTAGAAATATTATCACAACTCTTTCATTTACCTTTTGAGGTTTGATGGTGAATCTTGCCAACTAAATACTTTAAACTTTAACATAGCCATGTGTATTTGCAGGAAAGGAAAGATTTTTCCTCTACTCTCTTTTTTTTAAGATTTTATTTATTTGAGAGAGAGAGTGAGTGAGAGAAAGCATGAGAAGGGAGAAGGTCAGTGGGAGAAACAGATTCCCCAATCTGCTCAATGTGGGAGCCCAATGTGGGACTCGATCCCGGACTCCAGGATCATGACCTGAGCTGAAGGCAGTGGCTTAACCAACTGAGCCAACCAGGTGCCCCTCCTCTACCCTCTTAGTAGAACTTGGAGTCCTGCAAACTAAACTGGCAAAGACAGACTAACAGGAAGAAAGGTATAAAATTTTCTTTTTAATTTTACATGCACAGGGTTCCACAGGAAAAAAAAAAAAAAACTTAAAGAAGTGGTTAAGCTTGAGAGCTTCTATACTTTTGTTGAAGGATGATAAATTGTGAAATGACTAGACAAAGGAAGAGTAGTTTGGGCATCTAGGAGAGGTAAATTGTGGGAAGGTAAATATATGTGTGAAACTAATGGTAGATTAAGGTTATTTAGTAAGACTTTTTCTTTTTTTTTTAAGATTTTATTTATTTGACAGAGAGAAACGCAGCCAGAGAGGGAACACAAGCAGGGGGAGTGAGAGAGGGAGAAGCACGCTCTCTGCCGAGCAGGGAGCCCGATGTGGGGCTCGATCCCGGGTCTCCAGGATCATGACCTGAGCTGAAGGCCGTCGTTTAACCAACTGAGCCACCCAGGCGCCCCTAGTAAGACTTTTTTATGCAGACTCATCAGAGCCATCTCCATCTCCAGTATTAATGGATGTTCTCCTCCTTTGGGTATGAGAGGAGAAAAACATTTTCATAAAGGGAAATTTATGCCCTGCTTTTGTTAGATGGGGGAAGGTAAAGTTCTTCGTGTGTCTGCTTCTCAGTTGCTTTCAGCTCAAAATAATTTTTATGCCAAAGTGTCATATTTTGGCATGGCTTATTCATCTTTTATTTTATGGCTTCTAAGTTTCCTTCCTTCCTTAAGAAATCTCTTTAACCTAAAGTCACAGTTATTCTTCTAATTTTTCTCCCAATACATTTTTGTTATGTCTTTTATTTTTCGGTCTATAATTCTTGTAGGATTTATCTGTCATATGGTGCAAGGTGGTGGCCTAACTTTTTATCTTCCAGATAGATAGCCAGTTATTGCCTTCACTTGCTAATTTATGAATGAAAATATTCCTTGCCCACTAAACTGAAATGCCACCTTTATAATGTATTAATATTCTATGTATAGTTGGATTTTTCTGGATTCTTTATGTATTTGTCCTTTTTTTTTTTTTTAAAGATTTTATTTATTTGACAGAGAGAAACACAGACAGAGAGGGAACACAAGCAGGGGGGCAGGGGGAGTGAGAGAGGGAGAAGCAGGCCTCCCGCCGAGCAGGGAGCCTGATGTGGGACTCGATCCCGGGGTCTCTGGGATCATGACCTGAGGCAAAGGCAGTGGCTTAACCAACTGAGCCACCCAGGCGCCCCTGTATTTGTCCTTTTTATGCTAATGATTTTTTCATTACAACTCCTTGATCATAATAGCTTTGTGTTGTTTTACTATCTAGTAAGACACATTGACTTACTAGCCTCTACTAATCTTCTTTCTTTTTTTTTTAAAGATTTTATTTATTTATTTATTTGACAGAGAGAGAGAGAGATTAGAAGTAGGCAGAGAGGCAGGCAGAGAGAGAAGAGGAAGCAGGCTCCTTCCTGAGCAGAGAGCCCTATGCAGGCCTTGATCCTAGGACCCTGAGATCATGACCTGAGCCGAAAGCAGAGGCTTTAACCCACTAAGCCACCCAGGCGCCCTAATCTTCTTTCTCTAAACCATCCTTAAATATTCATCTTCCATTTGTAAATATTGAAATCATTTATATTCTCCAATGATTTTTTTTACATATCCTATACTTTACAAAAATTTATTTCTAGGTATTTTATTGTTCCTGTCAATCATGTTGCTTGTAATAAGAACCTTTCAAAGTAAGTTTTATTCTGCCAAAGCAGTTTGTGTTGTTTCTTGTGTGTGTACTGATGACCATTGGTCCCAGAAGTGTTTTTCGCCTTGTTTTCTATAGCATACGGAGTGAACACGAGGAGGAAAGCAGGGAAGAGAGAGGGTTATATTAGCTATGATTCAAATTTTCTTTTTTTTTTTTTTTTTTTAAAGATTTTATTTATTTGATAGAGAGAAACACAGTGAGAGAGGGAACACAAGCAGGGGTAGTGAGAGAGGGAGAAGCAGGCCTCCCGCCGAGCAGGAAGCCCGATGTGGGACTCGATGCCGGGTCTCTGGGATCATGACCTGAGCCGAAGGCAGTCGCTTAACCAACTGAGCCACCCAGGCGTCCCTATGATTCAAATTTTCTATGGGGCAATTCTCAGCTAATTCAGATTACTGAGGGGTTATCAGAAACTAAATACGACTCTTGTGTTTTTCTCTAGTTTTTGTACCTTTCAGTAAGTGGAATACTCGTATCGATGTATTTTACTTAATTTAAAACATTTATTAGCTATCTGAATGCCCAGTTTGAGAGCCTGATTTGTTAGATTTAAATATACCCTGTCATGAATATTTTCTTTAAAATGTTCTTTTTTTTTTTTTTCTTAAGATTTTATTTATTTGACAGTGAGATGCACAGCTAGAGAGGGAACACAAGCAGGCGGAGTGAGAGAGGGAGAAGCAGGCTTCCCACTGAGTGGGGAGCCCCATGTGGGGCTCTATCCCCGGTCTCCAGGATCATGACCTGAGCCGAAGGCAGTCGCCCAACCAACTGAGCCACCCAGGCGCCCCTTTAAAATGTTCTTAAGTCTAATTACTTAGGCTCTTTGATTTAGTCAGTAGGTATTTCTTGCAGATCTTCTTTACTAATGAAATGCTGTAGCATTACTTGAATGCTGATTGTATTCAAATTCATCTATATTCTCTCTTTTTTGGGGGGGAGGATGTAACAGTTTAAAAAGTGCAAATAATCTGATATTCTATTCAATAAACACCAGCCCTAGACATTTTATACAATAAAGCCTGGATAGTTCTTCAGGGGAAAAATATGTCAGTCACTTTAAGGGATCTTCTATTGTGGATGAGAAATTAATATCATTGGTCTGACCGATGGAGGGGTGCTAGTGATGATAACTTTGTCAACATCTTGGTGGAAGAAATTGAAGAATTTGTTGAGAGTCCAAAAGGAAGAACTGAGAAAGGAAAACTCAGAGGACAAACATTTAAATAAAACATTAAAACAAAACAGAATTTATGCCTATACAGTTGTATAAAAATCATAATTTTTATATTTTATAATTGTCTTGGGAGCTTTTCAAGGGCAATTTGAGTGTTTAATTTTTGCTTCAGATTAACCTGAGAATTTAATTCATGTGAAGGGTGAAATTTAATGGTGGGAAGTTGTCAAGAATCATGAGACATAGGAAAATATATGATATCATTTCTGCCTCCAAAGAACTTAAAGGAGCAATATATTTAATGCGGTCACATTAGAAATGTGGTGACATTAAATAATACAACATATTCTGGATGACAAAATGTGTGGTCAAACCATTAGCATATAATTGTCGAATGAATGTATGAATGGATGGACACAGACTATTCAAACATACTTTTATACATTTATTATACCTAATTCTTTATCTAGAACATACGATTTCTAACAATTTTCTTTAAAAAAAAAGCCAAAATTGCAAGAGTAAAACATGTTTTTATTTTAAAAATTCAGTTGGTTATGAAGCAAAAGATAGTCTCTTCACATCTCCATTCACCAATCTAACAGAGGTAACTTTTTATAGTTTATTATCCATGTGGAAACTTTGTATGCCATGCACACACACATACTTTAAAAGGATATAATATATACTCCTACAGTTTTTTTTTCATTATTTGAGTACCTACTGATCCACGTCTTTGTTTTTAGTGCCTGTACAGCAGCAGTGTATCAGATCCTAAAGTATCATATTTTATTTAATCATTTCTTTATTGATAGACACAGGTTATATCCTATTTTCCACTGTTAAACACAGTACACCAGTTAATAGCTTTACACTCGCTTCTGCCAGATTATCTGTAAAATAAATTCATAGAAATCTAATCTTTCAAATTGTAGTCTTCAGAAGCTGAAGGTGTTCTGTCACAGCTTGGTTTGAAATGATCTGTTTAGGTAAATCAATACTATTAGATATGAGGATGATCTGGTGGCAACGTCAAAATCAGAGTTGTTTAGTTTCCTTTTTGGAGGGGTTGGGGCTAAAAAAAATGTTCAGTCTTTCCTTTCCTTTCTTACAGACCCCAGACGCATCCCTTCAGAAACAGCAGTCGGAAAATGACACTGTTGTCCTAAGAATCTCACAGGACAACTACGTAATAGTCATGTAAAATAGTCTCTTAGCAGAGGAGGAAAAAAGATGTGTCACCTTCTAACACTCATCCTCACGTATTTTATTTGGTACCAGGAACTAGTTCGACCACCACTTATTTTCAATTCGTGGTTCAAATAAGCGGAATTGCTGCACTTGGCTTTTTGTCTTCTTCAAACAGGGCAAGGGACAGAGGTTAAAAGTCCTGACTGTGCCGGAATCGAGGAGGCCCAGGGAAAATGGGTTTGTGCAGCGTTCGTTTTTTCCTCTTCGCTGTAGCTGTTTACGCGGGGGCGATGGGAGGAGTAAAAACATCAGAGCCCCCATTAGTGCTTTTATTCTCTCCAGTCCCTGAAGGAATTTAAACTTCAGCGCGTCTCTGTCCATTTCAGAATCAAGAGGATCCTCTCAAGAGTCACGGGCAGAAACATCGATTCTGCGCCAGGACTCCTGCGACCTGTGAAGTAGAACACAAACAAAAGACACAGAACCGCAGGCAGCAGAACAGAGATCGCACTCCTTCAAAGGAAACACCGGCGAGTTCGGTCCTTCCCCTAGGTCCGGCGTTGCCGCGGGCCCCGCCCCATAGGGCGGAGTTTAGCGCACCTTCCGGATTGCAGGCGGAAGTGGGCGAATTTGAATCTTGTGAGCCGTTGGATGGGGCTGCTCGCGGTCGGTTTAGCGGCTCCGCGAAAGAAGGGAAAAGTGATACGACGTTTCTGGAACTTCTGCCCAGCGCGCCTTGGTGAGTGAATAGAGAACGGGAAGTAACTGAGTATTCCAGGGAGAAAATTCGGATGGGAGAGCGGTTGAGAGGCGGTTTGGGTGGTGTCGGGTGGTGGGGTTGGGCTTGAAGAGTTTGGGAAGTCCGGGCGCTGGGAAGCGTCTCCCAGGCCAGCGCACACGAATCAACTCTGAGCATATTGGGGATTCCGAGGCCCCCCGCCCCCAAGATTAAGCCTTGTTTAATCTGACTTTCTGGTAAACATAGTTTAGTATTTCCGCCAATTGGACTGGAATGCTGGAGCTGTAACAGTAGTTATATGTAATCGCGAAAACGTTACCACAGGTAAAAGAATCTTCCTTTATTAAAGATGGAAGTTTGGGGCAGGTTTAGAATGAGGAGATGCTGTATTGTATCTGGCTCCGACTCAGAGTCGTCTTTATTATTCTGTACCGCTAGGAAGTGACAGTCTTTGAAATGCCCAGTGGGGATTTAAACTGAAATCTGAGCATCCTTTGTATTTAAAACCCGGATATTTTTCTTTCACGATCGACATTTTTTTTTTTTGTACCGCAAAAATTCGAGACTCTTGTTCATTTAAGCTGACTATAGTAACAGCGGTAATTCATAAAGGTCTTAGTTTGCTAACAATAGGGATAAGGTTTAGCTTCTTTCACAGATCTGCCTTTTCACCTCCTTCATTCATTGGCCGACTGGGTTATTGTGTAGTTATTATGGAAACATTCTACTAATATTTCCAGGATTGGGTTTTCTTTATTTTTTGTTTGTTTATTTTGGGTTTTTTTGTTGTTTGTTTTATTTATTTTTGGTGATTAACTACCTCAAATATCAAACGCTGTTTAACCACACAGGAAAGTCTGCCTTCTTCTGGAATAGCTTAAATGTGTACCCTACATCTAAAATATAAATGAGTTTAAATGTATACAAATTTTATATCTTGCCTTATTGAACAATCAGACTAATATTGTGTTGTTTTATGGAAACCGAGATTTTATTTTTCTTTTAACACCAGGGTATCATACTATAAAAATGTATAAATATCTCTTAAAAAGTAGACATTTCTTCATCTATTACTGGCTGCTCCTACTCTCCCATCCCTGCGAGTGAACTTTTTGTTTCATTATTAACCAGGAAAAATAGATTTAAATATTCAGTATTTATGATTGTTGAGATTTAAACATTCGTGGAAGATTGCAGCAAAGACATTAGCTGCACTTTCCTAAGAATTGCAGAGAGCTGTTTTACTCATTTTATGCGAGCTACCAGGAAATAGTAATTAAAAAAAAATTAGTCTCTACATTTTAATATGTTTCTTGGCTTTACCTGGACTTTTTTCATTTTGCTCTATCTAAATTGTAAGTGAATTTCAAATTTTATTGTGTACATATTACCTTGAAGGGTTTGTTAAGTGCTGATTCCTACACTTCAAAATTAAAGATTTATTTATTTGAGAGGGAGAGAGAAAGTCCCAAGCAGACTCCATGCCCAGTGCAGAGCTGGTCCTGAGCTTGATCTCCCAACCAGTGAGATCACAACCTAAGCAGAAACCAAGAGTCAGCAGCCCAACCAACTACTCCAACCAGGAGCCCCCTGACAGGAGTTTTAAGAGCACTGACTAGATAGGCTAAAGAGGCATTATAATATATTGCTAATGGCGTGGAACTGGAGTCAGATTGCCTCAGTTCGAATTTTCTTTTTTCTTTTTTTTTTTTTTTTTAAGATTTTATTTATTTACTTGACAGAAAGAGATCACAAGTAGGCAGAGAGGCAGGCAGAGAGAGCAGAGGAAGCAGGCTCCCTGCTGAGCAGAGAGCCCAACGTGGACTTGACCCCAGGACCCTGAGATCATGACCTGAGCCTAAAGCAGAGGCTTTAACCCACTGAGCCACCCAGGCGCCCGAGTTCGAATTTTATCTCCACCACTTCTTAGTTGTATGACCCAAGCAAGCTGCTTTATCCTTCTGTGCTTCGAATCCCTGACCTGTGTTAATAGGATAGTAACAGTATCTACCTTGTAGGATTATTGTGAGAGTCAAATGACCCAACACATATACAAATCTTAGATTAGTGTGTGGCACATAGTAAATGATACATATATCTCCGGCTATACTGAGTTGCTAAGCATTGTACAAACCACATTACATACATTAATTATGTCAATCTTTACATATAACACTGCACTATTTACTATTTTCAGATAAGAAAACAGAGGCTATAAGAGGGTTCAGCCCTCACACAATTGCCAAAATGCTTGAACCAGGTTCAGAAACTAGATTTAATTAAAAAGTGTAGGTCTCTTTTTTTGTCATTATTATTTTAAATAATGCTTCCAGCCTCTCTCTGCAGTCTTTCCTTTCAAATATTGCCTTTTAAAAATCTCTAATGACTCCTCTTTGTCTACCACATGCAATCAGGATTTCTCAACTTTTTCATTTTTTACAAAGCCAATCTAGTTTTGACCTCTGTTTGCAAGCATCAGCTTCATAATCAGCTACTCTTTTCCAACCTGTGATGTTCTATCCGTACTAGTACCATTGTCCAAATCTGTTCTCTCTCTTTTTTTTTTTTTTTTAAAGATTTTATTTATTTGACAGAAACACAGCCAGAGAGGGAACACAAGCAGGGGTAGTGAGAGAGGGAGAAGCAGGCTTCCTGCTGAGCAGGGAGCCCGATGTGGGACTCGATCCCGGGTCTCCGGGATCATGACCTGAGCCGAAGGCAGTTGCTCAACCAACTGAGCCACCCAGGCGCCCCTGTTCTCTCTCATTTTTATATATACTTAGCCATAAACTTTTTTAGGTCCCTGTAAGACTTTACCCAGTGGGTTTTCAATACTTTCCTAGACTTCCCCAGGTGGAGTTCTGCTTCCTCAGTGCAATTTAGTTATAAACATAGCACTAGACTAGAGCTTTTGTCCGCTTTGTCCTTATTATCTGCAATTCTTGGTACAGGAACAGTGAGTGTCTTTGTACTCTGAAACTGTATATGTTTAATGAGTGCTTGTTATTTTAACAATTTAACACATTGTGTCTTATTAAATGCTGAGGAACGTTGTTTTGTTTTTAAACTTTACTTTTTTTCTAAAGTGAGAGAATGTAATTCTGGATAGTTTAGTAGAGATTTTAGTGATACCATATGGTTTGTAAATTTCACAAATACAGAAAAATATGTATAGAAATTATAGTTCAGAAGACATTTTAAGTGGTAAAAAATTATAAGTAATACTAACATTCACAGAACTCCAGATGCTTTATACATACTTTCTCACTTAATCCTTATAGCCATTTTATAATTATCCCCATACCTAAGATGAAGAAACTAGGCACCAAAAGATTTGGTAACTTAAAAAAATTTTTTTTGCATTTAATTTTCTCCTGGTGGAACTTTTTTAGAATAAGAATATATGTTTAGTGTAATTAGATAATTAACTTTATAATAGAGAAGTACTTACGTGAGTATTCATTTCTATGTTAATTCAATTCTAAATTAAGAAAATATTGTGGAGTTAAAAAAAAACAGCAAAATTTGCCTTTCCTTTGGAGTTGAATAGCTGTTGCTTGATCTCTTGCCCATATCTTTTCTTTAAAAGGCTGCCCAAATACATAGGGACATCATTCTAAAGACCATTGGGTAGGATTTGGTCTAAGGAGCTTATGATCCTAATATACTTCCCCCAGACACCTTCTCCAGCCAAAGTAGTACCAGATATTTGAATAAGAGCTGAATCTCTAGACTGCTCACATTATTTCTTCTTGAATTTTGGAATTGGAATACCAACTACTGGAGCCAAGCAAGCCAGAAAGGTCTTTATATTGCTGAGATCACAGAGGAATCATAAATAAAAAAGTGTGGCATAGGAACCCAGTAAATAGTGGCGGAGGGCAACCTGTTTTCCAGAGAATAGTTATAGAAGTCAGGAAAACTGGGGTTCCTGGATGGCTCAGTTGTTTAGCGTCTGCCTTTGGCTCAGGTCATGATCCCAGGGTCCTAGGATCAAGCCTTGCATCGGGCTCCCTGACCAGCAGGAAGCCTGGTTCTGTCTCCCACTCCCCTGATTTGTTTCCTCTCTTGTTGTCTCTCTCTGTTAAATAAATAAATAAATAAAATCTTTTTTAAAAAGTCAGTAAAACATAACTTTATTCCTTTTCCTTTTGTTGTTAAGACTATTTTTTTTTTTAGAGTAGTTTAAGCTTCATAGCAAAAATGAGGGGAAGATAGTAGTGATTTCCCCCCACACATCATAGCCTCTCCCATTATCTACATACCCTACTAGAGTGGTACATTTGTTGAAATTGTTGACCTACATTGATACATGATGAGCACTCAAAGTTCATAGTTGAAATTACAGTTCTCTTTTGATTTTGTACAGTGTTTGGATTTGGACAAATGGATAATGACAAGCGTCCATCATTATGATATCATACAGAGTATTTTCACTGTTGTAAAAATCCTCTGCACTCCTACACCTTTCCCAACCATTGATCTTTTTACTGTCTACAGAGTTGTGCCCTTTCCAGAATATTGAAATAATAGTTTGTATAATTGGAATCCTACAGTTTGTAGCCTTTTCAGATTGCCTTCTTTCACTTTGTAATATGCATTTAAGTTTTCTCCACGTCTTTACATGCCTTGATAGGTCATTTCTTTTCTTTTTTTTTTTTTTTTAAGATTTTATTTATTTATTTGACAGAGAGAAATACAGCCAGAGAGGGAACACAAGCAGGGGGAGTGAGAGAGGGAGAAGCAGGCTTCCCGCCAAGCAGGGAGCCCGGTGTGGGGCTCGATCCCGGGTCTCTGGGATCATGACCTGAGCTGAAGGTAGTCGCTTAACCAACTGAGCCACCCACGCGCTCCGATAGCTCATTTCTTTTGTATCTGGATGATTCATAGTTTTTCTGGATGACCTATAGTTTATCCATTAACTTACTGAGGAACATCTTAGTTGTTTCCAAGATTTGGCAATTGTGACTAAAGATGCTGTGAACATGTGAACGTTTGGTGTGGACATAAGTTTTGACCTCCTTCGGGTAAATACCAAGGAGTGTGATTCTATAAGTGAGGTAAATTCCACTTGGTTATGGTGTATAATTTTTTAAATAAGTTGTTAGGCTTGATTTGCTAATATTTTGTTGAGGTTTTTTGCATCTATGAGAGAGGAGGGTCTGAAATTCTTTTGCGATGTCTTTGACATTGGTATGAGGGTAGTGATGACAATAAACTAGGAAGCATTCCTTCTGCTTCTGTCTTCTGAAAGAGGTAGAGAATTCATGTAATTTCTTCCTCGAATGTTTGGTAGGATTCACCAGTGAACCCATCTAGGCCTGGTGCTTTCTGTTTTGGAAGATTATTAATTACTGATTCACCTTCTCTGATACTGTCCTATTCAGAATGCTTATTTCTTGTGTGAGTTTTGGCAAATTGTCTTTCAAGGAATTGGCCCATTTCATCTAGATTTGTGTGCATAGAGTTCATGATATTCCTTTATTATATATATATGTATATACATATATATTTTAAAGATTTTATTTATTTATTTGACACAGAGAGAGAGATCACAAGTAGGCAGAGGCAGGCAGAGAGAGAGGTGGAAGCAGGCTCCCTGCCGAGCAGAGAGCCCGATGCAGGCCTCGCTCCCAGGACCCTGAGATCATGACCTGAGCTGAAGGCAGAGGCTTTAACCCACTGAGTCACCCAAGTGCCCTATTATATATATATTTAAATATTTTATTTATTTTTCAAAGAGAGAGAGAGAGAGTGCAAGCATAAGCAGAGGAAGTGACAGGCAGAGGTAGGAGCCTTGGTGGCCTAGCAAGGAGCCCACTGTGGGACTCCATCCCAGGACCCTGAGATTGTGACTTGAGCCAAAGGCAGACAACTAACCGACTAAGCTACCCAGGCATCCCTCCTTTATGATATTTTTAATGCCATAGGATCTGTAATGATATCCCTTCTTTAATTTCTGATATTAGTAATTTGTGTCCTCTCTGATTTTTTTTTTTTTAGCATATCTAGTCTTACTGACTTTGTGGATCTTTCCAAAGAACCAGCTTTGGTTTTGTTTATTTTCTCTGTTGATTTCTTGTTTTCAATTTCATTTATTTCTGCTCTAATTCTTATTACATATTTTCTTTTACTTAATCTGTGTTTAATTTATTTTTATAGTTTCCTACAGTAGAAGCTTAGATGAGTCATTTTAGGTCTTTTCTAATATATGCATTCAATGATCTAAACTTCCCTTTAAGCCCTGCTTTCACAGGATCCCTCAATTTTTTTTTTTAAAGATTTTATTTATTTGACACAGAGAGATCACAGGTAGGCAGAGAGAGAGGAGGAAGCAGGCTGCCTGCTGAGCAGAGATTCCCGATGTGGGCCTTGATCCCAGGGCCCTGAGATCATGACCTGAGCCGAAGGCAGAGGCTTTAACCCACTGAGCCACCCAGGCACCCAGGATCCCTCAAATTTTAATGAGTTGTGTTTTCATTTTCATTAGTTCAAAATAGTTTGCTTTTTCTCTTCAGATTTCTTTTTTGACTCTTGTGTTATTTAAAGATGTGTTGTTTAATGTCCACATACTTTTCAAATTTCCCAGCTATCCTTCTATTACTGATTTTTAGTTTAATTCCATTGTGGTCTGAGAACAGACATTATATGATTTTGATTTTAAATTTGTTAAGGACTGTTTTATGGGCTAGTATACGGCCTGTCTTGGCATATGTTCTATGTAAACTTGAAAAGAATCTGCATTCTGCTGTTGTTGGATAAAGTAGTTCATTCTGTCTGATTATTTCATGATGATGTTCAGTTCAACTATCAAATTAGTTCCTTACTGATTTTTCCTACTCGATCTGTCCATTTCTGATAGAGAGGTGTTAAAGTCTCCAACTGTGGTTAAGGATTTACTTGTTTCTCTTTGCAGTGCTATTAGTTTTTGCCTCCCATAGTTTGCCTCACATAATTTAACATAGTTAAATGTATTTCTTAGGTGTATACATATTAAGTATTGTTACATCTTCTTGGAGAGTTGATCCCTTAATCATTATTTAATGCCGTATTTATCCCTTATAATTTCCTTACTTTAAAGTCTGCTCTGTCTGGAAATTAATATAGCTATTCCTGCTTTCTTCTGATTGGTGTTAGCATGTTGTATTTTTCTCCATCCATTTATGTTTAATTAAATTTAAAGTGGATTTTTTGTAGAAAACATATAGTTGGGTCTTATTTTTTGATCCACCCTGACAAATCTGTCTTCTAATTGGTACATTTAGACCATTGACATTCAGTCTGACTGTTGGTATAATTGGATTAATGTCTACCATATTTGTTACTGTTTTCTATTTGTTGCCTTTGCTTTTTGTTCCTGTTTGTCTCCATTCTTTTTCTGCCTTTTGTGGTTTTAATTAATCATTTCATATGAATTATTTTTTCTGTTCTTAGAGTATCAGCTATATTTCCTTTCTAACTTCTTTTAGTGGTTGTCCCTGAATTCGCAGTATGCATTTACAACTAGTACACTAATTGAGTATGTTGTTGGTATTCTTTTGGACACACCGTTGTCTGTTAGGTCAATTAAGAATAAGGAAAATAGTTTTTATTTTACATTCACTTATTCCTTATTTGATGGTCTTCCTTTCTTTATGTAGATCTGAATTTCTGAATATTATTTTCCTTCTCTTTCAAGAATTTCTTTTAACATTTCTTACAAAAAGCAGGTCTACTGGCAACAATTTTTGTTTGAGAAATATCTTTTTATTTATTTATTTATTTTTAAAGACAGTGTGTACATGTGTGCAAGTTGGGGTGGTGGGGGAAAGGGGAGAGAGAGAGAAAAAATCCCAAGCAGGCTCCATGCCCAGCTCAGAACCTGATGCAGGGCTTCATCTCACAACCTGAGACCATGACCTGAGCCAAAATCGAGTCAGATGCTTAATCAGCTGAGCCACCTCAGTGCCCCTTTTTCACTTTTGAAGAATAATTTTGCAAGATACAGAATTCTAGATTGTAATTTTTTTCCCTCAACATTTCTTGCCTGCATGGTTTCTGAGGAGACAGACATCAGATGTAATTCCTTCCTTTGTTCCTCTGTAGGTAAGGTGTTTTTTCCTCTCTTTCAGGGTTTTTTCTTTTTCTTTTTTTTTTTTTAGTAAGTAAGCTTTACACCCAGTGTGGAGCTTGAACTCATGACCCCAAGATCAAGAATCCTATGCTGTACCATTTGACCCAGCCAGGCACTTATCATTAAATTGTTTCAGATATTCCTTCTGTTCTTTCCTCTCTTAGGGTATTCCCAAAATGTTTATGTTACACCTTCTGTATTATCCCAAGGTCCTTGGATATTTCGTTCTGTTTTTTTTGTTTTGTTTTTCTTTTTTAAATGTTTGTTCTCTTTGGCCAGTATTCAAAGTATCTGTTGAGATATCTTCAAGCTCAGAAATTCTTTCCTTAATCTTGTCCAGTCTAACTGGAATCCCATCATAGACATTCTTCATTTCTGTTACCATGTTTTTTGACCTCTAGCATTTCTTTCGTGCTTGCTTAGGATTTCCATCTTTCTTACATTGCCATCTGTTTTGTATACTGTGTACTTTATCTTTTAGAGCCCTTAGCATATTGATCATAGTTGTTCCAAATTCCCAGTCTGATAATTCCAACATTCCCGCCATGTCATTCCTCTGTGTATTTGAATTGTGCCTTTTGCCACAATGATTTGTAATTTTTTTCTGGATAGCCAAACTGGGTAAAGGGAATTGCTGTAAATAGGCTGTTAGTAATATTGTGTTAAGGTGTGGGTGAAGGGGAAGAGTTCAGTAGTCCTATGATTTGGTCTTAGTCTTTTCATGAGCTTATGTCTGTGAACTTAAACTATTTCTGTTAACCCCATCTCCCCCCTCATGAAATAGGATGGCTAGAGTAGCTTGGAGTCAGTTACTTCCTTTTCCTCAGGTCAGTTAGGCCCTGATAATATCCTAGCAAGTTAGGCTCTGCTTAACTGGTTTTTCCTGAGGACAGGCCTTATTAAGAAGAACAGAATGCTTTGATATATTTCTTTTTTTTTTTTTTTTTTTTAAAGATTTTATTTATTTGACAGAGAGAAAAACAGCCAGAGAGGGAACACAAGCAGGGGGAGTGAGAGAGGGAGAAGCAGGCTTCCTGCTGAGCAGGGAGCCCGATGTGGGACTCGATCCCGGGTCTCCGGGATCATGACCTGAGCCGAAGGTAGTCGCTTAACCAACTGAGCCATCCAGGCGCCTTGCTTTGATATATTTCAAAATAGTACCTTTCCCCTTCTTTTGCCAGAACTACAAGATTTTTCTCATGATATTTACTGTAGGATCCTGGTTGAGATCCTGGTCAAGTTCCTGGTGATAAATCTTAACAATATTGTGGGGAGTCCCCATAACTGGGTCCCTCTGAGGTTTTTAACTCTCAAATCGTCAACACTGAGTCTCCAGCCATTAGTTAATTACAGTTCAGGTTTTCCTACCCCAGTACTGGATCTCACAGTGGTTCTAGCTGGTGAGTCTCTGCTAAAATACGTTGTGACTCCTTGTACTCACCTGTCTTGGGGGCAGTGGTTTGTCTGGTGTCCATACCTCTTACTCATCCAAAAAATGTTCATTTTTTTTTCAGTCTTCTCAACTCTTACCGTCAGGATGGAGTGGGGACTTAACAAACTGCTGGCATGCTGCTTTTCTTTTTAATTTAAGCAAATATCTTTATTTTTAACAACGGTATTGACTTTATGTGTCTTTCTGGTAATAGAATTTGTATGGAATAAAATTCACCCATTTATGGATATAGTTTACTTTTAATAAATGTATTCCATTATATGAATATACCTCAATTTATCTTATCCATTGTCTGTTGATGGATATCAATCTCAAGATAGTAACCATCTCCCTGCTGAGCAGAGAGCCTGATATGGGCCTCGATCCCAGGACCCTGAGATCATGACCTGAGCTGAAAGCAGAGACCTTAACTCACTGAGCCACCCAGGCACCCCCCAAAAAAATTTTTTTAAGGGTTTTATTTATTTGACAGAGATAGCAAAAGGAGGAGGAATGACAGGCAGAGGGCAAGGGAGAAGCAGGTTCCCCACTTAGCAAGGAGCCTGACACAGGGCTAGGTAGATCCCAGGAGCCTAGAATCGTGACCTGAGCCAGAGGCTTAGCTGACTGAGCCACCTGAGCCAACTGAGCCTCCTGAGCCAGAGGCATAACTGACTGAGCCACCCATCCACCCCTCTATATTCTTGCTTTTTAAATTATAATTACTTGAGAGGGCATAAAGTGGTATCTTGTTGTTTTAATTTGCATAGTTCTAGTAACTAATGATTTTGAGCATCTCTTTAGGTGCTTGTTGATTGTATAAATATTTTCTTTGGAGAAATGTCTATTCAGACCATTTGTCATTTGTTGTTTGGCTGTCATTTTGTTGTTGAGTTCTCTGTTTCTTATATATTTCTGGATACTTGAACACAAGCAGGGGGAGCGAGAGAGGGAGAAGCAGGCTTCCCGCCAAGCAGGGAGCCTGATGTGAGGCTCGATCCCGGGTCTCCGGGATCATGACCTGAGCTGAAGGCAGTCGCTTAAACCAGCTGAGCCACCCAGGTGCCCCTCTTTTTACTGTCTTGATTGTGTAGTCCAAATTATTTTGGGGTTTTTGTTTTTTGTTTGTTTGCTTATGGTTTTGGTGTCATTTATAAGAAACCATTGCCAAATCCAAGGTCATGAAGATTTACATAACCCTATGATTTCCTCTAAGATTTTTATAGTTTTTCCTCTTAAATTTTAAGTGTTCAATCTATTTTGAGTTAGTTTTTGCGTATAGTGCAATATAGGGATCCAACTTCATTGCTTTGCATGTGGCTACCTATTTGTTGAACAGACTGTTCTTTCTGTATTGAATAGTCATGGCACACTTGCCAAAGATTAATTGATCATAGATTTATGGCTTTATTTCTGTAGTCTTCATTTGATCTGTATGTGTATGCTCATGCCAGTACTAACTAGTTCCAGTTACTGTAACTGTAGTGTTAAGTGTCCAGATTGGGAAGTATGAATCATTTGCTTTTTATTTCTTGGTTTTGACTATCCAGGGTTCCTTGAAATTCATATGTAGAGGGACATTGCAGTTTTATGGGTTTTTCCCCAGCTTTCCTTCTTTCATTTATTTGTTAGCCTTGTTGTATTTCTTTTCTAAACTATATATTCAACTCCCAAGCTCATTTTATGAAGCCAACGTTACCCTGAAACGAAAGCCAAATAAGGGCACTACAAGAAAAGAGAACTACAGGCCAATATCCCTGATGAGTGTAGATGAAAAAATTCTCAACAAGATACCCTACAAGCCAAATTTAACAGCACATTTAATGATCATAATACTACATGATCCAGTAGTTCCACATCTGGATATTTATCCAAAGAAAATGAAAAGACTTAATTCCAAAAGATACCAGCATCCCTGTGTTTATTGCATTATTTAAGAGATGTGGAAACAACCCAAGTGTCCCTCTATAAATGAATAGATAAAGAAGATATCGTGTGTGTGTGTGTGTGTGTACACGTTGGAATATTACTCAGGCATAAAAAATGAAATCTTGCCATTTGTGACAACATGGATAGATCTAGAAATGAGTTAGAGGAAGACAAATACCATATGATATCACTTATATATGGGATCTAAAAAACAAAAATAAAATCAAAAAACCAGAAACAGACTCATACATACAAAGAACAAATACAGAGGACAGTCTGATGGTTGCCAGAGCAGAAGGGTATGGGAGAGAATGGGTAAAATAGGTGAAGAGGATTAAGAGGTACAAACTTATAAAATAAGTCGTGAGGGATGAAAAGTACAGTATAGGAAATATAGTCAGTGATATTTTAATATCTGGTGAGATAGTAACGACTTATTTTGATGAGCATTTTGTAGTGTTTGTAAATGTTGAATCACTGTGTTGTACATGTGAAATTATTGTATGTCAACTATATTTCAATTTTTTAAAAAAGGATCATACACCATGATCAAATGGAATTCATGCCAGATGCAAGGATTGTTCAATCTATGCAAATCAGTAAATGTGTAACATCAAATTAATAGAATGAGAAATAATCATCAGATGGTTATATCAGCAGATCCAGTTAAGCATTTAAGAATTAACATCCTTTCGTGGTAAAAATTGTCAAGAAATCGAGTACAGGAGGATTATATCTCAGCATATTAAAGGCCAAACTAACAAGCCCACAGCTAACATACTCAGTGGTGAAGGTTGAAAGCTTTTCCTGTAAGGTGAGAAATAAAACAGGGGTGCCCACTATCACCATTCCTATGTAACATGGCTGGAATTCCTAGCATGAGCAGTCAGATAAGACAAAGAAATAAAAGGCATCCAAATCTGGGGCGCATGGGTGGCTCAGTGGTTAAACCTCTGCCTTGAGCTCAGGTCATGATCCCAGAGTCTGGAGATTGAGCCCCGCATCGGGCTCCCTGCTGGGTGGGAGGCCTGCTTCTCCCTCTCTCACTCCCGCTGCTTGTGTTCCCTCTCTGGGTGTGTTTCTCTCTGTCAAATAAAATCTTTAAAAATAAAAAAAATTTAAAAAGCATCCAAATCAGAAAGGAGGAAGTAAAAATGTCACCAAAAACCTTTTAGAATAGTTATCCAGCTGTAACAAGAAGGGAATTTGGCTTACTTTATTGTATTAGTTTATCTGTTGCTGTGTAACAAATCAACCCAAAACTTTGTGACTTAGTACAACAAACATCTGACACTTTTTGTGGGTCAGAAATTTGGGAGTGATTTACTTGTGTGATTCCGGCTTAGGGTCTCCCATGAGGTTGCTCTCAGTTTGTTAGCTAGTCCTCAGTTATATGAAGGCTTAATTGCGGTTGGAGAATTTGCCTCTAAAATGGCTCACTCCTGCTAAGTAGGCTTTTCCAAGGAGCATCTTCAAAGTCTTTATGACCTGACAGCTAGCTTCCTCTATGATAGAGAGTAAGGAGGAAGTCACAGTGACTTTTATGACCTAGTCATACATTGTCGTTTCTGCCAGACTTTTTGGTAGAAGCAAGTTACTGAGCATGGCCACAGTCCTGGAGAAGGAAATCAGGCTTCACCTTTTGAAGGGAGGAGTATCACTGATTGGCCAAGTGGAGGTAAGCAGTGGAAGAGACTCAATACTTTTTGACAATGGCTTCTTGGAACTCTTCATTAATTTGTTCATGGTGTCTCAAGGAAGGAGAGAATAGTTTGCTATTATTTAGAAGACCAAGTCTGTTAAGACTTGGGCTGTTATTGAGATGTTTATTTACATAACCTTATTTTCCTCTTTCCACTTAGGAAGTTTTAAAATTCATACACTGGAAGGAAAACAAATGATAAAATCAATTAAAAAATATGTGAATAGTCTTTTTTTTTTTTAAGATTTTTAAAATTTATTTGAGAGAGAGAACGAGCGTGAGTTGGGGTAGAGGGCTGAGGGAGAGGGAGACTCATGCTCCCTGGTGAGCAGAGAGTCTGCCACTCATCTGGGACTCCACGATCATGACCTGAGCAACCCAGGTGCTCCTTCTTTTTTCTTTTCATTTTTTGCTAAAGTTTTGTTTTGGAGACTGAAATAAATCAATCAGGATTTAGAAAAAAACTTTTATTTCAGGTGTGGGAATTAAGAAGAATGCTAATGTCAACTGGTCAAAAGTATAAACTATGTGCTGTCTTTAGAACATCCAATTTGGGGGCGCCTGGGTGGCTTCGTTGGTTAATTGACTGCTTTCGGCTCAGGTCATGATCCTGGAGACCCGGGATTAAGCCCCACATCGGGCTTCTTGCTCTGCGGGAAGCCTGCTTCTCCCTCTTTCAGTCCCTCTGCTTGTGTTCCCTCTTTAGCTGTGTTTCTCTCTGTCAAATAAATAAATAAATAATCTTAAAAAAAAAAAATCCAATTTGGGGATAGCTTTTAATTTTGATATAAATTTAAACTTAGGGAAAAGTTAAAAGAATAGTATACAGAACTCCTGAATAATATTTAGCAGTTGTTTGTTTTGTGACCCAAAAGTCAGCCTACAACCACCAGAGATAAACTTGTGTTGTGATATAGTTAGGTTTATTAACTCATTGCCATGGGAGAGATTGTAGACCAGAGAAACCACCAGGCTTCTTAGCAAAGAGTAAAGTAATTTCTTAAAGGATTTTGGAGAACGGTGGCATTTACATGAAGTTTAAATGAACCAGTGTTTTGATAAGGTCAGGCAAAGCCAGGGCTATGTGTAAACTGAAGGAGTCAGTATCAGATCTAGACTACATAGTGGACTTATGGTGTTGTTTCCTTGAAAACTACAAAAATAAGAAGAAGAATGTTATGTTCAGAAAACCTGTATCTGCTATGTATCCATAGCTCTGTATTTTTTTTTTTTTTTTTTGGGAAATTGAGATTTCTTTGTATCTGTTACTGACTTAGATTCTTTTAGCAAAAATAGAATATTTCAGAAAGTTTCCTCATGTCCTCAGGGTCTCATTTCCCTGACTGAGAAGCAGGCACTATTGTGATATTTTCATGGTGGATTAATTTTGCTAGCCTCAGATCATTGTATGAATGGAATAATGTAAATATGAATGGTATGTAGTTCCTTTTATTCAACATGATATCTATGAGGTTTATTTGTTTTTTTGCACCTTGCAGCACTTCTTACCTTTTTATTGCTAAGTAGTACTTTTTTTAAAAAAAAATTAGTACTTTTTAAGTAGTACTTTACATTTCCACCAACAATTTCTGTGAGTTTCTCAGTTGATTCATATCCTTTCCAATCTTTGTGTTGATGGTCTTCTTAATCTTATCCATTATTGTGGGTACAGAGTGGTCTGTCATAGTGATTTTAAGCTTTTTCTTTTTCTTTTTTTTAAGATTTTATTTTTAGGTAATCTCTATACCCTAACTCTACAGTGAGATTATAGATTTGAAAATATGTGAATCTCTACAATCTCTACAATGTTGGGGCTCAAACTTATAGCCCTGAAATCAAGAGTTACATGCTCCACCGAGTCAGCCAGCAGTGCCTTGGTTTTAATCTTTATTATCCTAATTACAAATGATGTTGAGCATCTTTTCATGTGTTTATTAACCATTCACATATCTTCCTTCATGAAATGTCCATTCATGTCTTTAGCCCACTTTTTTTTTTGATTGTTTGTATTTGTTGAGTTGTAGGAGTTCTTTATATATTCTAGGTGCAGGTCTTTGTCAGACACATCTTTTACAAATCCTTTCTCCCAGTCAATGGCATACATATTTACTGTCTTAGTCATATCTTCTGATGAGTGGAAACTTAATTTTTATGTAGTCTAATTTATTACTTCTTCTGTTAAAACTTTTGTAAAAGTAGCTTATACAGTTAGGTCTGTGATCCATCTGAAATTAATATATTCATGGTGTGAAGTATGGATCAAGGTTCATTTGTTCATTTGTTTTCCATATAGATATCCAGTTTTTCCATCACTGTTGAAAAAGGTTTTTCTTTTCCTCATTGATTGCTTTGTTATCTTTGTTGAAGATTGAGTAACTGGAGAAAGTTTTATTCCATTGGTCTATGTAGAATTGTGTATATTAATACACTTTAAAAAAACTACATAAAATGCTATTTAGATATTGGCATACATAGGAAAAATCTTTCCCATGCATGTTTAGCTAGCTTTGGAGATCATTCTTATGATCAGCTTACAGCCAATGACATTTGGAGGCGTTTCACCATGGTTCTCTACATACTTCTAGGATACTTTGTGTGTGTGTGTGTGTGTGTGTGTGTGTGTGTGTCATGTGAGATTGATGTTCACTTTTAATTCTTTTACTTTTATTTGTAATTATGAAAAAGCTCTTGTTTTAGTGGAGAATTCTGAGACTAGTAATAACAAAAAATTCAGACACCTTTTTTTCATAAGGTAACATATTTATCTTACATATGTTACAAAGATCTAGAATTCTCTTCATCACACTGTCCACCAGCAGATGCCTTGGGGCCTTGCAGTGGGAAGGGGAAGAGGAAGAGAAGTAGCCACGTAGAAAATGTAGTATAGAACCCTGCCTGTCATATCAATATCTCTAGAATATGTATCAGTCATATTCAAATATTTATTAGCATTGCGCTGAATAATATGGGAATTTTACCCTCCGGGAATTTGCCAGTGTATCTAAAGAATTTAAAAAATTGAAATAAATATAGTACAAAGTAATATATGATTAATGTTTGCTTTAAGGTCACTGAGAGAATTTAAAATATCTTTATTATAGTTGTCTGTGTTGTGGGCCTCTATTGTTATTCTGAATTACAATAAATCTAAAAGTGAAAAATAGCTACAATTTACCCACAGAGGGGAGAAGGTAAGGAATTAGAAACTAGAGAGAGTGGATCTCAGATATAAATCTGTGTTGTTGGATATTGATTAAACATCATTTATAAATTAAAGTTTTTATGCTTAGGTGAACTACAGTTACATGTTTATGGAGTTTTCCTCAATACTTATGTGTTAATAGATATTTATGCAGAATTCTTCAGAAGTTGAATTATAGAGGCTGAACTCTAGGAAATAAACTAAGGGTTGCTGGAAGGGATAGGATAATTGGGTGATGGTCATTAAATTAAGGAGGGCACTTGTAATGAAAACAATATTATATGCAACCAATGAATTACTAAATTTTACCTCTGAAACTCATAAAAAAATATAACTGGGAAAAAAAGGAAGTTGAATGTAAAGAAGTTCTAATACAAGAGGCATTTAATCTTCCTATTTACTGTATTTCATCAGTTTTTTTATATAAAATTTTTTTTTTAAGATTTTATTTATTTGACAGCGAGAAACACAGCTGGAGAGGGAACACAAGCAGGGGGAGTGAGAGAGGGAGAAGCAGGCTTCCCGCCGAGCAGGGAGCCCGAAGTGGGGCTCGATCCCCGGACTCGGGGATCATGACCTGAGCCGAAGGCAGTCGCTTAACCAACTGAGCCACCCAGGTGCCCCATATTTCATCAGTTTGAATATAATTGGTATATAATATAATGAATATAAGTAACATTGTTAACTAGTAGAGAGTGAGAAGACAGAGTCAGATCAATGTCTTTCAGTATGCACAAGATTGAATGTTGTACTAGAAGATGTGATATGGCAGATGCTTGCAGCTCTGTGAAGCATCTCTGCAAATGCAAGTCACAAATACAGCTTGATCAGGATTGTTTTGTAGGCTACTCAGTGGCATTGCTATTGATGTGTAACTTTTTCCCCCTAAATAATGAAAATCCCTGACAAAGTTATAAACAAAGATAAAATACAGATTTTCTTGACCTAAATATAGGAGTTGTAGTTTGAAAATAATTCATTTTGTTCTAAAATAGCATGGAAAAAAAGACTTTGTATTTATGTGTCAAATGGGCTTAGGTTCTAGTTTAATGTAATTACAATGTTTTTTAATCTATTCAGATGTCCAGCTGGAAATTTGGTGGTCTAGACTATTTGTTATGGAGGTCTTTTTGGTGCATTAAAGTTATCCTGTAAATCTGAACTCTTTTCACTAAATCCCAGTAGCCATCTTAATCTTCTTGACAAATAAAAAACCTTCCCTCTGATTTTAACACTGTTCACAGACTTTAACGTGCTTGTTGAAAACCAATGGTTTTATGTGTGAAAGGTAAGGAAGTTAAGCACTAGAGAAAAATAATTATACAACTTATTTGTAGTTATGCAGTGACTCAATTTTATTAAAGTGTATAATTTGGAACTTTAGAAATTAAGATGGCTGTATTGTATGTTCTTATTTTTCCTAGTAAAATGAATGAAAATAAACCTGGTGCCTCACAGAATCTCGGTAAGTAAAATACTTAAAACATTTTCAAATATAATTTAAAATATTAAGATATTTTACTCTTGCTTTTTTATTACAAGAAACTTTTTAGAATGCTGACTCAAAATATAGGAATGAATTCCCTGATCCATGCTTTGGTTCAGAAAGCCATATACAAAAGTATAATGTTACGTGTATTCATTTCAACAAAAATCTGCTGTAAGGGGACAATTTGCCACATTTTATTTGTATTCTCTCTATATATTTATCCGGATATGCTTTGTATCTGAATAAAACAGCATTATTTATTAAATGATTTTTTCATCTTTTTGTGTGACTTTTCCTCATATAAGGAAAAATGCAGGTGAGACCATTTTAAACAGTACGCAAAACTTAACATGAAAAGGAAGACTTATCTGTAGGTGCTCACAACAATCTCAAATAGATTCAAAGACCTTTGCTTTTAGTTGTTGGATTCTTTCTTTTATTAGTTTTAACAGTATTGATTTACTACTCTGGAAAATGAGGATTTAAATTGTTATTTTATATTCTTCTGCCACTACTCCCTTGGTTTATTTTTTTATTACCTCACAAATTAAAATATGATACTTAAAACTCTATCTTGACAGTCACTGACAGAGTATCTGTTAACTCCACATGATGTTGGGTAAGGAAATTTGTGCCCTTAATCCTCCCTCTACGTAGCTTTTCTGCTTTTACCTACAGGCTTCTATTCACTGTGCTAATTGTTCTGAAACTTAGTAATTCATGTTCTACCTTCATCTATTTGTGGACTGTAAATACTACCTCAGCTCTTATTTACTTAGCATTTTTCCTAAGATTGACTCCGTTTTTTACTTATATGAATGCATTTATGTCATTATTTTAGTACAACCAGTATCATTTGCCACAGTTAGAAGGTGATCTTAATATAGTGAAGTCAGAGCAATGTTACTTAATTTTAAAGATTAAAATTCAAAAACAGAGTACAAATACAAACAAAAGCAGTCTACTTATAAAGACGCATGCCTGAAACCTAGTCTGTTCTGCATCCAGTGTCTGCATACACTGGATGAAGGGAGGGAAAGGGAACAAATGGAAAAGCTACTGGTCCACTTCCACCGCTCATCATGAATACTTCCATTCTCGAGTCTTAGCTCATTCTTTGGTTTCCTTTTCCTTTTGATAGCTGCGTGCACACTTAGAGCTAAAAGTATAGGCACTGAGGATGATGGAATTGAGAGCTTCTGATACAAGATGTCCAATAAACAAATGGCAGTTTTCTGGAGTTGATGTGTCAGGAAGAAGGGGAGTTTTAATCTAGAAAAATTGAGGAACGGGCTTTTGGTTATGGTTTATCTCATTAACCTGTTGTGAGGGAGGACAAATATAGGGGAGATGTTTTAATGACATGTGAGGGAGGACAAATATAGGGGAGTGTTTTAATGACATTAAATATTAGCTCATGATGTTTTATTCCAGTCCTAGAATCTATTTTGTGAGTAGTCTATTAACAAGTGTACCGTTTCAAGCATAACATCCATTCTAGATTACATATATTGGCTAAGTAATTAGTAAATAGGACTAGCTGCTGTAGTACGTATATGCTGAGGTTTTACTTGTTTAACAAAATAAAAGTTTATTACTTCCTTATGTTACAATTCAGTGTGGATTGATTAGGGGAGTTGGAACAAATGGGGAGTTTCTGCTGCATGCAGTCACTTAGAGATTCAGGCTCTTTTCATCTGCTATCTTGAGATTCTGTCTTTTCAGCTAGTGGTTTTCTTATTGTTTTATTAGTATGTTATTAGGAATTTTTTATAGGGGCGCCTGGGTGGCTCAGTGGGTTAAAACCTCTGCTTTCAGCTCAGGTCATGATCTCAGGGTCCTGGGATTGAGGCCCGCATTGGGCTCTGCTCATTAGGGAGCCTGCTTCCTCCTCTCTGCCTGCCTGCCTCTCTCTCTGCCTCCTTGTAATCTTTCTCTCTGTCAAATAAATAAATAAAATCTTAAAAAAAAAAAAAGAAATTGTTTAAAAAAAAGAATTTTTTATAGAAGTTAACATCATTAGTTAGAAAAGATTGATAATTATACTATTATTCATTCAGTTATATGTAGCTGCCACACCCTTTTAATCATAGTTGTGACTTGTCCAAGGTTACACAGCAAGAATTTAGTGCCATGATTTAACTCAGATCTCCCTGACTCTACAGTTTGCCTTTTAAACATTACTATTGTTATGGTAAAATACACATAACATAAAATTCACCATTTTAATTATTTTAAAGTGTACAATTTGGTGGTAGTTAGTACATTTACGGTGTTCTACAACCACCAACACTATCTAGTTCCAGAACATCTTCATCATCTCCAAAGGTAACTGCTATTAGGCAGTTACTTTTCATTTCCCTTCTCCTTGGTCCCTGGAAACCACCAATCTGCTTTTTTGTTTGTCTGTGGATTACCTATTCTGGATAATGTAAGCTATTATATAAATGGAGTCATATAGTATGTGACCTCTTGTGCTTGGCTTCTTTTACTTGTTGTAGTAGGTATCAGTACTTCATTTCTTTTTACAGCTGAATAATATTCCATTGTATGGATATAGCATATTAATTTATCCATTCATCCATCCATTGATGGACATGTGGTCTTTTTTCTCTTTTGACTATTGAGAAAAGTGCTGCTATGAATATTAGTATACAAGTATTTGTTTGAACATCCATTTTCAGCTCTTTGGCATATATACCCAGGGGTGGAAGTATTGTCATATGGTAGCTATGTTTAAGTTTTTGAGGAACTGTTAAATTATTTTTCCTAAGTCACTGTACCATTTTACATTTCCACCAGCAGTGTGTGAGGATTCCTATTCTTCAAGATCTTTGCCAACATTTGTTATCTTTTTACATTTTGATTATAGCCATCCTAATGGATGTGAAGTGATATCTCACTGTGGTTTTGATTTGCATTTACCTGATGATTAAAATAGTAAAGATAGTAAATATGTTTTAATATGCTTATTGGCTATATTTTTTTCTTTCAAAAAATATGCAGATCAATTGCTCCATTTTAAAATTGGTTGTGTTTTTGTTGTTGATTTAAAAGAATTTCTTATGCATTCTGGACACTAGACCCTTAACTGGTATATGGTTTTCAAATATATTCTCCAATTCTGTAGATTGTCTTTCCACTCTCTTTAGTGTCCTTTGATAGCACAAAAGTTTAAAACTTAGATGAAGTCCAATTTATCTTTTTTTTTTTTTACTTTTGTTTTTGGTTTCATGTGATCTCTAAGAAACCGTTGCCAATCCAAGGTTATGAAGATCTACCCCTATATTTTCTTCAAAGAGTTTAGTTTTGGTGCTCACATTTAGGTTTTTGACCTTTTTAAGATTTATTTATCTATTTGAGAGAGTGCAAGCTGGGGGAGTGGCAAGGGGCAGGGCAGCAGGGAATCTTAGGTAGACTCCCCACTGAGCACAGAGGCCGATGTGGGGTATGATCCCAAGGCCCCAAGACCATGACCTGAGCCAAAATCAAGAGTCAGACACTTAAAATGATGGAGCCACCAAGGCACCCCATTTTTGATCTGTTTTAATTTTTTTATATGGTGTCAGATAGAGGTTCATTTTTGTTATCTTACATGTGGCTATCAAGATGTCCTAGTACTTTTACTGAAGAGACTATTTTTCCTCGATGAATGACCTTGGCATTCTTGTTCAAAACTAATTTGACCGTAAATATATGTGTTTATTTCTGGACTCTTTTCCCCTATTCTATATCACTGTCCTTATGCCACTACAATACTGTTTTGATTTCTGTAGCTTTTCCTAAGTTTTGAATTTACTGTCTTTTTTTTCTAGGTCAGTCTGGCTAAAGTTTTGTCAGTTTTGTTGATTTTTTTCAGAAAACCAACTTCGGTTTTTACTGATTATTGTTTTTCTGTTTTCTATTTCATTTATCTGTGCTGTAGTGGTTATTTTTTCCTTCCTTCTGCTAGCTTTTGGCAAATATGCTCTTATTTTTCTAGTTCTTTAAGGTTAAAGTTGTTATTGATTTGGGAATCTTTCTTGTTTTCATATTGGCTTATATAAAGATCAGCTAGAGGTGAAAGCTTAGGGTTTCTGGGTTCTTTTTCTGAGCATGCATCCAGCCTTGAGCATGTGTGCATCCTCCAGATTCCCTGTTGTCTGTGGGAACTTTTCAAAGCCCTTATTTACCCATGTATCTCCTTTTCCCAGATTCTTTCCTAGGTCTTTTGGTCTGTCACCTGCTGGTCATGTCTGTTACTCTTTACTCCAGGTGCTTCATCTAGTGTATTTGTTTTAAACGCTTTTGACAGAGAAAGTTCTGAGGCAGGCAAAACAAGAGCAAGCATCTGAGCCCATCACTCAGGGATCCACTACACAGATCAAAGCACACAATTACTTTTCTTTAAGAACGAGGTTCATTTTACCTCTTCTTGGACAATCCAAATCTGGAACATGGGTCATCAAACCTTAGGCTATTCACTGCTCAACTGGAGAGTGGGGGATGGTAGGCAGGTAAGTTAAAATGCCACGAAGTGCTCATCAAAATTTAGCATTCTATATCTTTATTGAGCCTTCTCCTAATTGTTGTAAGTTTTAAAATTAGATTTCAGAATTTCTGAAAATTTCATTCTGACAGTTTTGGCAGCTTAATTTGTTGCTTCAGTAGAGAGATAGAGTTTTGGAGTTTCCTAATCCGTTATTTCTGTGATGTTATCCTGCAAGTTGCTATTTTAATTATGCACTGGAATTCATCATTAAAATTAATTTAAAATTGTAAAGTCTAAAACAATGATATTTATTGCTTTAGAAATAGGCGTTAGAAATTTTAAGTTACTGATAATAATATGATTTGCTCTCAGAAAGAATTGACTATATTACTTGAGAGAAGCTCCAATTCCATAGGTTTTATTTTAAAAATTTAAAAATATTTTTTATATCTATTTACTTTTTTCCACCATTAGCTTGTGTTTTTTGTCGAAAAAATGATGACTGTCCTAATAAATATGGAGAAAAGAAAACTAATGAGAAATGGAATCTCACTGTACATTACTATTGTTTGGTGAGTATAATTTATAATTAAATCCTGGAATATTGCTACTCGTTTAAAGAAGACAATTAGATCTTGATGCAGGTTTCTAAGAATTGGATAAGTCATTTTGCTTCTCTGGATCTCATTTACCTATATGGAAAATTTTTCATTCATCAAATTCTAAGATTGTGAAATTATTTGGTATGTATGTAGGAAGACCTGTCATCATTATCTGTTTATTTTTGTCTAACCCTTTAGGGCCTAAGTGAAAAAAGGAAAAAATGGTTGGGTCTTTAAGGGAGTTGTTTTTTTACCACTTTCTCATTTCCATTGTTGCTAGTAATAAATCTTCGAGAAGAGTTGTTTGAAGGTTCAGGGAGGAGAAGGGAAGAATTTTATTTGCAGATAACCTGGAAAGAAAAGTTATAAATAAAGGTACTAAAAATTTGTGGACAAGGAAATAGATGTACTTATGGGTCACTCGGAAGAAAGAAAAAGTGACTTTATACTGAGAATTAGTCTCTCATTTGTTTCCCCTTTTTTCCACCAACTTTTTACCTTACTGCATCTGTGCCTAAGATATTAATAGCACCATCACTGCCGTAGCATGCCAAGGCTGCA
Organism: Spilogale gracilis; assembly: GCA_004023965.1. Taxonomy (NCBI): domain Eukaryota; kingdom Metazoa; phylum Chordata; class Mammalia; order Carnivora; family Mephitidae; genus Spilogale; species Spilogale gracilis. Next base: position 52,608 of record PITA01002284.1, on the reverse strand, counting down.
GTTAATAGACACAGTATTTCTTGATACTATATGACTTACATATTGCCATTTATATTATCTTGAATTTTATTCAAGTTATTATAACAGTTATTATCCCAAACATTTTCTGAGGGTCAGGAATCTGGTATTGGCTGAACTAGCTAGTTCAGGTTCAGGGGCTCTCATGAGGTTGCAAGTGAGATGTCAGCCAGGGTTCAGTCTTATGAACCCTGTCATAGACTAGGCTGAAGGATTCACCTCTGATGGCTCACTCACATGGCTTTTGACCTTACTACTTAATACCTGTTGACAGGAGGCCTCCATTCCTTACTTCCTAGGTACCTCCATAGGTTACTCACAGCATGGCATCTGGCTTTTTCCAGAGTAAGGGATAAAAGAGGGAGGGAGGGACAGATAAGACACCAAGATGGAACCATATGACCTAGTCTTCATAGTCACATACTACTGTCAGTTTTACTTTATTCTCTTAGAAGTGAGTCATTAAGGCTAGCCCACATTCAAGGTGAAGGGAATTAGGCCCCATCTCTTAAAGGAAGAAGTATCAACAAATTTGTAGATCTATTTTTATGCCCATCCCAGCATCCATATTAAACTCTAGATGTTTCCTTGAGAAACCATCTAACATATTTCTTGGTGGTTCTCTAAGAGTATAGTTTTGTGTCTCAAATACTCTGGGTTAAGTACACTTATATATTGGGCTAGGAAGCTAATTACTTTGTACTGAGATTTAAGGGAATATGAATTTGGCATCCCAAATTTGTGTGTAAGCTGGAAGTCTTATATTTTATATCACCAAAGAAAACCTTTTCCTTTTTCTGAGTGTATATTTTACTCTTTATGCAGTAGAATTAGGAAAGCTATTTTATTAGTTATTGGGGATTTTTTTCATAACCAATTCTTAAGTAATGTCTATTTTTTTTGTTTTCTCTAGGATATATTATATTGATTAAAATAATCTTCTAATCACAAATTTAAAGTATTTTTGAATTATTAATATATTTAATTTGATCAAATTTCCTTTATATTCTGTTTTTCATTAATGAATATAATAATTCAAAAGACACCCACCCTAGGTTCAACACTTACAAGATCCTGTTTCACTGTGAATAGGAAAGTGCAGTAGTGTTATAAATGGTAATGGAATATTAGAATTAAAGAGACTTAGAGATAACCTAGTTTTTATTTCTGTGTTTAAGGTGAGAGACATTAAATTACTTAACTGGAGTTCTAGAAAGTTGGACACAGAGCCTGGTTTGCAAGCCAGGATTTCTTATTCATAGTTCCATGCATTTTCTTCATAATTTCCTTAACATATTTAAACTGAAGTTAAAAGATTTTTTAAAAATTCAAACATTTATGTTAACTGTAATTCAATAGGTTTCCATAAATACACTTTTTATGATTCAAAATCCAGCTACATTTGAAAGTTAGCCTGAAATATCACTGATAAACTGAATTATCTCCACAAAGTTTACAATTATTACATTTACACCTTTCAGTATTTACTGCCTTTTTTTGTAAAACTTCATTACAGATGTTTTCTGCCTTGCATTCTTCCTTTTTCTGTTATTTCCTGGAATACTTTTAGGGATCACTTTGGTTACATGAATTGTTACTGTACAGTGTCTTCCAAAGAATGTGAATTACCTCTTGCCTTGATGAAAAATAGCTATTATAGATAAGAGGTGCTTGAAATTCAAGTTATGTCTGTTTTTTTTGAACATTATGTGTATTATATGTGTATATTAATATATAAAACACATGCATTATATATTGATATTCACACATTTTACATATATATTATATATATATTCCAAACTATTTTTTTTTTAAGTCTGTTTTCTAATTGAGAATATATTTATAGTTGATGTCAAGTGGAATTTGGCAGAGAGGTAAAGAAGAAGAAGGAGTTTACGGTTTTCTGATAGAAGACATCAGGAAAGAAGTGAGCAGGGCTTCTAAACTGGTAAGTAAATTGTTTTACTGATTACACTAAATACCATAAATATGATCATACAAGGGAACTTTTTTCCATCGGTTTCCGTACTAGAAATTTATAAGACATTGATTTTATGTTCAAATGCTTATTTTGTCAAATAAGTAAATTTTAGAGGAACTTCTTTGTGTATTTTCAAATAAAAGCAAGATTAACCCTGAATAATGTATGTGACAATGCTGATTTCACTTCCTATTTTAATCGAACCTATCCATCATTTCACTCACCCCTACCATCAGAATTATGATTAAACTTACAGTCAGTCAACCCAGATATTTACTTTTCATTCTTATACCTCAGCTGCTGTGTTGACATGATGGGTTGAGGTGGAATGTAGACCAGTGATTTATGATATCACCACCTTTTGTGGACATTGTTTGACATTGTGTACCTTTGTTCATTGCCTTTTCACATTCTCCAAGATAAGTATTCTACACTTTAACCCCGTGTTCATTTAATTATAGTTTGTGAATCTTCTCTGTGATACTTACTGTATTAAATGCAAGGAGAGGATTGTAAGGTTCCATCTTGTCTGAGTAGAAATAATGAGAGTTAGAAAATGAGAAGATTAAAAAAAAGAGAAAGTTGGAAGTATAGGGAATTTTGTCCACAGAATATAGCTGGAACTGACAGTTTCAATGGTGGAGCAGTTTTGGGTGATGAGAGAATTCATTATTACACTGAAGTAGTGATATAGGGTATTGACACATCATAATTGAAGAAGTCAAAGAAAGGTTGTCTCATCAATGTAGAAGTTGTTTACAGTGGCAGCAAGAATTAAGATGCAGGGAAAGGTGCCAAAGTGTGGAGAAAGTTAGTAGGGTAGATATCAGGCTCAAAGGACCATATTTTTTGAAGTATGAAGGCGAATTGTGGCCTACGATCTGTAACAGAGAACTAAATAATGTTCTGATTGTCCCCCTTGCCTTTTTCCATATCCTACTCATAACCCTTGCTAAGTCTGGATGAAAATAAAGGAGGATGGTAAAATAAATAAGTTCAAGAAATTCTATCAGGGAAGCAAGCCTATAGAAACCTTTATTTTAGTTGAGGCAAAAAAAAAAAGAGGCAATTATTTTTGAAGATGCTGAGGATGTTGGGGACCAGCTGGTAAAATAGAGGCTGTAGGACACAAGAGAAAACCTTGGGAGAAGGGTTAGCAGTAACATTTATTTAAGGACCATGTGAGAATATTTGTATTAGAATTCCTCAACCTCCTGATGGTAGTGTACTTGTGGTGAAAGATGACCTCAAAAGGTCTCCTTGCAGTTTGGAAATATCTGTGTTTTGTTTTTTAAAGATTTTTTTTTATTCATTTGACAGAGAGAGAGATCACAAGTAGGCAGAGAGGCAGGTAGAGAGAGAGGAGAAAGCAGGCTCCCTTCTGAGCAGAGAGCCCGGCCCCATGTGGGCCTAGTCCCAGGACCCTGAGATCATGACCTGAGCCAGAGGCAGAGGCTTTAACGCACTGAGCCACCCAGGTGCCCTGTGATTCATCAGTCTTACACAATTTACAGCACTCAGCATAGCACATACCCTCCCCAGTGTCCATCACCTAGCCACTCCATCCCTCCCACCTCCCTCCACTCCAACAGCCCTCAGTTTTGGAAATACCTATTTTCTTAAAACATCTGAATCCTCTCTGACTATATTATGAACCTTTCACTCTTTTTTTTTTTTTAAGATTATTTTAGAGAGGAGCACCAGCAAGAGGGTTAGGGGGAAGTGGAGAGAAAATATCAAGTAGATTGTGCACTGAGCATGGAGCCCGAGTTGGGGCTTGATCCTACAACTCTGAGATCATGACTTGAGCTGAAACCAAGTGGGATGCTCAACGGACTGTGCCACCCAGGCTCCCTTGTTGTGAACCTTTGAGAATATCTTTGTCCTGAAGAAATTGTCTCCATTTGTGACATTAAGCTAGAGTTCCATATGTCAGTTTACTGGAAGAGCCTCATGTTGGCAAGGTATTCTCCAATAACCTAGTGGTACTTTATGGGTCAATGTAAGATTGTATAATCCCTTCATCACTGACCACTTTATAATGGCTCTCTCAAGGGTCCCAAGATGTTTTAGATACTGTTCTGTATCTTAGTAATAATTGAATCATCTAATAGTCTTTGTGTTCACATACCACTGTTATATTTTAATTAGTGGCAGTGGTATTATATTTGTTTCCTTTAGGCTACCATAATAAATTACCACAAACTGAGTCATTTAAAACGGAAATTTGTTCTCATAATTCTGGAGACTAGAAAATCCAAATCAAGCTGTCAGAAGGCTTGGTTCTTTCTGGGAGCTGTGAGGAAGAATCCCCATTTGCGCTTTTCTCCCAAGTTTCTGGTGGCTGCTGGTAACCTTTGGCAGTCCTTGGTTTGTGGCAACATAACTCTAGTCTCTGCTTCCACCTTCACATATTCACATGGTCTTCCCCTCTGTGTGTATGTGTCTTAAATTTCCCTCCCCTTGTACTTATAAGGACACCAGTTGGACCATCCTAAATCCAGGAGGGGCTCATCTTGGGTTCTTTAACTTAATTACATTTACAAAGACCCTATTTCTGGGATACTTGGGTGACTCATTCAGCTAAGTATACCACTCATGGTTTTGGCTCAGGTCATGATCTCATGGGTGGTGAAATTGAGTCCCAAGTTGGGCCCCATCCTCAGTTGGGAGTCTGCTTGAAGGTTCTTTCCCTCTGCTCTCCCAGCCTGTGTGTGCTCTAGCTTAGCTCTCTCTCTAAAATAAATAAATCTTTAAAAACAAAGGACCCTATTTCTAAATAAGGTCACAATCATAGGTACCAAGAATAAGGACTGGAATATATCTTTTGTGGGGGATAAGAGGTGTCACTATGTAACCTATTAGGGTTATGTTAACACATTTTCATTTGGTTAGAATGAGGTCATTCTAGCTGGGTTTTTTTCACAGATTGGTTTTTAGTATTGTTTTGCTGTTCTCCTTGATGAATGTTTCCTATTTATGTGTATTTTTATTGAGATTTGAGACTTTAATGTTATAACCGTTATGTTTACAAACACTTCAGTTGAAAATATTTTAGCCAGGTAGGAAGGAAAAGAAGCATCTCTGTCCTATCCACATGTTAGTTTTGAGATGACTCTTTTACCAGAAATTGTTACAGGAGTGAATCTTTAGTGTCTTTAGACTGTTTCTGGGTAGAACAGTTTTTGTTGTTGTTGTTGTTGTTGTTGTTGTTTTTCAGAAATTGCATTAATAAATTATCATCTTAGCTGTTGTATGATGAAAATAATTCCCCACAGGAATATTCACTAATATCTTAGTCATACCGTATTACTCACATTTTATACGTCATGATCTCGGTTTTCATATTTTCTTCTAGAAATGCTGTATTTGCAAGAAAAATGGTGCTTCAATTGGATGTGTTGCACCTCGATGTAAACGAAGTTATCATTTCCCATGTGGACTTCAGAGAGAATGTATTTTTCAGTTTACTGGCAATTTTGCGTAAGTTAATTAATTGTTGAATATGAAAAATGAATGTTAAGGAAAAGTGGAAAATGGATATGGATATCCCAATGATATAAATCCTTTGTAAAAAAAAAAAAATATATATATATATATGTATTTTAAATTACTTCTCTCCTCCTTTATGGAGTCATCTCTATACACAGAGTCTTGGGAATTGCCAGTCTTGAATGGGTTTAACAATATTCACCTTCAGTTTTCAGCTCTAGAATATAATATGAAACTGTTAACTTATTAGTATTTTGTGAAAATGTCCACCTTGCATAATTCTAGATTTTTATGGCATTCTTTAGATTTATGGTCCACTATATATTTCTCATTTAAATTTGGTGGAGTCCAAAAAATTAATATTGTGCCCTGAGTGCCCCTGACAATTTTTACTTTGTGAATCCAGCTTTAAACATTAAGATTTATGAATTTTAATATTTGATATTATGAATGTTCTATTTCTTTTAGTCTTTGTGTTCTTGACCTATTTAATAGATTGTTATTAGCATGTACAAAACTGCAATTTAGCAAATACAAATGGAAATAAATTTAGTGGATTAAGAATAGGTTTTTATTTGTATTTTATGTGTTACATAATTAAAATATTTCTGTTTAAGCTCCTTTTATTTTATACAATATTGAGTATAATGGTGTTGCTAACAATATTACATAGGATTCTCAACATAATACTAGTTACTGAAATTCTAGGATTTAAGTCGTTTTTTTTTTTTAAGATTTTATTTATTTAAGAGAGAGAGAGAGAGACAGAACTAGAAAGAGAGAGCAGTAGCAGGGAGGAGAGGGAGAAACAGGTTCCTCACTGAGCAGGGAACCCAATGCAGGACTCAATCCCAGGACCCTGAGATCCTGATTCGAGATAAGGGCAGATGCTTAACCAACTGATCCACCCAGGCACCCCTCTAGGAGTTAAGTGTTACAACCAAAAGGTTCACATTCTGAAAGTCCTGCTCTCCTTGGTCATAGTTTGTGAGACTGATTAAGAGTGCCAAAGTTCTAGTTTTGTAGGTTAATTATGAGGGAGATGCAAATGAGTTTCCTCTTACAAATGAGAATTGTAATGCTAGCCTCATTGTGTTTGTAATTTATTAGATGTTTTTAAATAATTTATATTTTTAGGTCATTTTGTTGGAAACATCGACCAGTTCAAATAATTACATCTAATAATTATAGAGACTCCTTACCGTGTACAATTTGTTTGGAATTTATTGAGCCTGTTCCAACTTACAGCATATTACGAAGTCCTTGTTGTAAGAATGCTTGGTTTCATAGAGACTGTTTACAGGTAAGTTCTTTTATAAGCTTTTTCTGATATAAAATTTATTCCTTGCTGATTTGAATTTATTTTATGTTTTATTTTATTAAAGTTTATTTACTTATTGATTTACATAATCTCTACCTCCAGTGAGCCTTGAACTCACGATGAGGAGTTGCATGTTCCCTTGACTAAGCCAACCAGGTACCCCTGATTTGAATTTTAAATTGTAAAGGGTTGATCTGTGTATTTTACCTCTACTTGTAACTTAAAAACAGCTTTATTAAAGCATATTTCACATATAAAATTTGCTCTATTAAAGTATACAGTTAATGCTTTAATAAATACTTTAGAACAATACCTTTTAATATATATATTTATGCTTAAAAGTTTTTGTTGTTTTGACCTAAGGGTATTGTTTGTATTTCACAAGGAATAAAACAGATTTAATTCCTAAGTTCATTTACATATTTAAGCTTAGAAAAGCAAGATATGTGAAATGATAATTTAATGGGAAGCTAAGATATTTAAATGTTGAGGCCTTTAAAAAAAGTAAAAATGAAAACTATGGTAAATACTTTATCACAGTTTCTTGATAAGGACTAAGTACTATTTACTGAATTGAAGGTATTCTTTTTGAAATCCACCTTGTATATCAGACCTCATGACCAGGTTTATTTATTTATTTTTTTAAAGATTTTATTTATTTATTTGAGAGAGAGAAAGAGAGAGCATGAGCAGGGGGAGGGGCAGAGGGATAGGAGAAGCAAATTCCCCACTGAGCGGAGAGCATCACTCAGGGCCCCAGGATCATGACCTAAGCTGAAGACAGATACTTAGCCAACTGAGCTACCCAGGCACACCCAAATGACAAGTTTTATGTTGTTGTTTTTTGTTTGTTTGTTTTTCCATAATGCAGCAAACCTATTTCTCCCCTCATACCCCCCAGCAGCCCTCAGTTTGTTTCCTGAGATGAGTCTCTTATGGTTTGTCTCCCTTCCCAGCCCCATCTTGTTTCATTTCTTTCCCTCCTTAGCCCCCACAACCCCCCGCCCTGCCTCTCAAATTCCTCATATCAGAGAGATCATATGGTAATTGTCTTTATCTGATTGACTTATTTTGCTCAGCATAGTACTCTCCAGTTCCATCCACATCCTTGCAAATGGCTGGGTTTCATTCTTTTTGATGACTGCATAGTAGTCCATTTGTGTGTCTGTGTGTGTGTGTGTGCGCACGTGTGCGCCTGCATGCATGTACCACATCTTTATCCATTCATCTGTTGATGGACATCTAGGTTCTTTCCATAGTTTGGCTATTGTGAACATTGCTGCTATACACATTCAGGTGTATGTGCCCATTCGGATCACTACATTTGTATCTTTAGGGTAAATACCCAGTAGTGCAATTGCTGGGTCATAGGGTAGCTCTATTTTCAACTTTTTGAGGAATCTGTATAATGTTTTCCATAGTGGCTACACCAGATCGTATTACCACCAACAGTGTAGGAGGGTTCCTCTTTCCTCAAATCCTCACCAACATCTGTTGTTTCTTGACTTGTTAAGTTTAGCAATTCTGACTGGTATAAGGTGGTATCTCACTCTGGTTTTGATTTGTATTTTCCTCATGGTGAGGGATGTTGAGCACTTTTTCATGTGTCTCTTGGCCATTTGGATATCTTCTTTGGCAAAATGTCTGTTCATGTCTTCTACCTATTTCTTCTTTTTTTTTTTTAAATATTTTATTTATTTGAGAGGGAGAGAGTGAGTGAGAGAGAGCATGAGAGGGGAGAAGGTCAGAGGGAGAAGCAGACTCCCCGCGGAGCTGAGAGCCCAATGTGGGACTTGATCCTGGGACACCAGGATCATGACCTGAGCTGAAGGCAGTGGCTTAACCAATTGAGCCACCCAGGTGCCCCTCTTCTGCTCATTTCTTGATTGGATTATTTGTTCTTTGGGTGTTCAGTTTGAGGAGTTCTTTATAGATTTTGGATACTAGCCCTTTATCTGATATGCCATTTGCAAATATCTTCTCCCATTTTGTCGGTGGTCCTTTGATTTTGTTGACTGTTTCTTTGCCCCAATGACAAGTTTTTAAACAAATATCATAAAACATATAACATTGAACACTTTAATATTTATTTGATCCAGAAGATTCTTGAAGATTTTAGAAAGATCTCTTATTGATGACATCAAATACAATAGTGTACATGTGTGAAAGTGCCAACTGATAGACAGTTATAGTTAATAGAATCCCAGATAACAAAGGATTTAATTAAGTGTAGCAGTTTTTTTAGAGCTTGGCTTTTATTATTGTTTAGTAAAATAAAATGTTACTATTGATTACTGGTTATTCACTAAAGTATTTTTGAAAGTTAGGAGATGTAAATCCTCATATTGAAGAAAGTCTTAAAAGTACTAATAATAGTCAAAGTACATGAGTGAGTTGAACAATAGATAGTAATTGTGCAACTTCTTCTCAAGTAGTGATCAGTCAACCTAGTACAAAATATACTTTCAAAATTACAGTTTATCCTAGTAAACCCCTGCAGTTTCACCAGGGGTGGTGTCCCCTGCCTTTGAATTTACAAATCTTCTAAGGTATCCTGATCATATGTAGGAAAAGAATATTCAGCACCTCATGAACCCTACTTTATAGCCCATGTGGGTAGAAGGAGTGAAGCACAGAAATTGAGTATGGGATCTGATGCTGCTGCCTATACTCAAGCTCTTTTGATGCACCAAAAGGCCAAAATGGAATGACTTCAAAGAGAACTTGATATTCGGAAGAAAAAGCTGGAGAAACTGAAACCTGAGGTCAATGAAATGGAAAATAATATAATTCAAAGGCTCTTGAAAAGATCAAATTCCATATCCCTAATACCTTCACTCAGAGAAAGTCAGCAGTTGAGAATCTGTAATAGACAACTCCAGATTGACATTGACATTAACCAAGGAAATTATCTTTTTTAAGCCCGAGGACCACATTTTATTTTTAGCTCTGTTCATAACTTTTATGATAATATTGGATTTGTAGATCCTGTACCACCAAAACCTAAAGATCAAAGGTCCACCACCAAAACACCCACGTATTCAAGACACAGAAAATGATGAGGGGTCTCAGTGGAATTGTACTGCCTGTATTTCTTTGAACCATCCTAAACAGCCTTAATCTGCTGTGAACAGTGAAAGATGCCAGGGCATTTCTGAGCCAAAAGACCCCATATCTCTAAAATCATATCTGAAATTCAAGAAACTAGTCTGTCTTCAAAGTTCTCCCTCACAGGATTTTGTCAGATTGAAGGTGTGGTAAGATGGTGTTGTGCTAATGTTAAATAACAGCCCAGAGAGCTAATAATACCTCTGTAATATCACGGGCGGTTGAAATTCATCACATGAAAGGTACTCTGATGGAAGACTTAATTGCCTGTTGCCTAATCATGTACAGTGTTACCAGTAGCCCACTGTCGATTATTCTCAATGTATTAATACCTAGGTGTTCCCAGTACCTTTTTTTTTTTTTCCATTTCATGTTAGTTAAGATATAAAGTAATACTGGTTTCAGGAGTAGAATTTAGTTATTCATTGCTAACATATAATACTCAGTGCCCAATACCATTTCCCCCTCATGTCACTACTAAAATTTTGATAGGATGAAGGAATAGAACAGTGTCTTTCTTTCTTGAGAGCTAGAGTGTGAGCAGGGGGAGGGGCAGAGGGAGAACGGGGAGAGAGAGAATTCTCCAGCAGGCTGCCTGCTGAGCACGGAGCCCAACATGGGGCTTGATCCCAGGACCCCGAGATCATGACCTGGGCTGAAATCAAAAGACTGAGCCACCCAGACACCCCATACTTATTTTTTTTTTTAAAGCCTTAGGTGAAACACTACTTACATGAAGAAAAGAAACAAGGTTTTAACTCTTTAAAAACTGCCTCCTGGTGCCAGTGGACAGGGGAAAAACATCATGATTTCACGGTACCCTTGGCCTTGTCTTTGTCTTCCCTAAACATGTCTCCACCACTCTGTGAAGCCAGCTTGCACCTGGGGTCTAAAGATGGAAAGGAAAGCAGCCTCCATTGTCTGTAAAAACATGTGTGAAATATCCCAAAACATTTCCTGTTGTACCAGTCTCTTGAGTTTAAGTGATTTCTTTTCTTCTTAATTATTTTCTTAGATTTCTATATGTATAGTGTAATACTCTTTTGTTAACTGATTTTCTTTTCTCCTTTTAGTGATTAAGCACAATCATGTCCCTTTTTGAACCTAACCTGAGAGAAGCAGTGCCTTAAAATAAAAAAGTTCAGTGAAATGAAACCGCACAAAATAACTTTCCTTTACTTATTCTATACTTTGCCCTCATAAGTGCCAGTGTGCTGTGAAGATGTACAGACAGATGGTGCCCAGTGAATTGCAGGAGATATTACAAGACTTATGTCTATAAAGTCACACAATGTATTGACCTTAGCAGTAGGTGACACCAGCGAGGTTAAGCTTGCTTCATCCGCCTGGTATGCCACAGAACTTTCACAAGAGATTACTAATGAAAAAGTGCAGTTTTCAAAACCAGCAATAACAGCAGTACCGATAGCTTTGGTTTCCAGAGAAATTTAAATGTCTTACTGTTGGGACCATCAGTAAACCTGACTTGATGGCAGTATCATGTGTATTTATAAAACGAAGTTAGTCATATTTAGGACAACTGAAGAAAAGCTGGAAAAAGGAAAAGCAGAATTTGAAAACTGAAGCAACCTTAAGTTAAGCAATCCGATTTTGATGATATATACATATATATATTTTAAAGATTTTTATTTATTTGACAGATAGAAACATAGCCAGAGAGGGAACACAAGCAGGGGTAGTGAGAGAGGGAGAAGCAGGCTTCCTGCCGATCAGGCAGCACGATGTGGGGCTCGATCCCGGGTCTCCGGGATCATGACCTGAGCCAAAGGCAATCGCTTAACCAACTGAGCCACCCAGGCGCCCCTGATGATATATTTTTATAAAGAGAGTAAATATGCAGATGGCCAGGAGTGTATATAACTAAATGTAATCAAGAAAAAGAGATAACTATACATTTAAAAAAACAGAATTATAAAATTTATATATCCATGCTTACAGGGTGAAGGGAAGTGCAGAAAATATAACAAAAGGTAGGAGATGATGATGACTGTCATGCAAGTAGATATTTTTTAAATAAGTAGGAGTATTACAGGTGATCTATATGAATATCAAAGCCTTGACTTCCAGGCTTTGTATGTGATATATGGGAAGAAGTATGACAATCCTAGTTAATTAGACATAGGACCAAAGCTCTTACATATATGGTGCATTTTGTTTTAAAACTCTGCCTTCATCTGCAGTTCTGTGTCAATATTGATATATCCAGTTTTACTTATTTTATTAATAAAAACAATGTGGATAAGAAAAGTACTTGAGTAATTACTTTGAAAGTTTTTGCATGAGCCTCGAACTTTTTTATGTTTAGGATTCTTTTAAAAGTGTCAGAATAAAGCCTATTTTGTTGGGTTAATTTTATAAATTCTGTGATATCTTACAAAGAAGTATTTATAAAAGTATCCAGGGAGTATAGTTCATAAATATGGAAGGTTGACTTTACCTAATGAGGAAGAAGTTCACATTGTATGAGAACTTTACAAAAGTAATTTATCTTAATTAAGAGTTTGTATTTGAGGGGCGCCTGGGTGGCTCAGTCATTCAACATCTATCTGCCTTTGACTCAGGTCATGATCCTGGATCCCTAGGATCAAGCCCCGCATCGGGCTCCCTGCTTGGCGGGAAGCCTGCTTCTCCCTCTCTCACTCCCCCTGCTTGTGCTCCGTCTCTAGCTGTTTTTCTGTCAAATACATAAATAAAATCTTTTTTTTTTAAAAAAAGTTTGTATTTGATTGAATGTAATTGCTGTCAGATGTATCATCTTGTTAATTTTATAAGTGTATGTTATTTTTCAAAACAGATTTGCCTCAGTCAACAAATTTAAAAAAATAAAAATTTGCTTCTATTATTTGTTAGTAATGAAACACAGAGAGGTTCTCAATCTTAACTCTAGTATTCATAGAACTTTTTGTGAGCACTGAAAATACCAGATTTCTAACCCTGTCATTTAAAAAGTCAAAATAGGGCACCTGGTTGGCTCAGTGAGTTAAAGCATCTGCCTTTGGCTCAGGTCATGATCCCAGAGTCCTGGGATGGAGGGCCGCATCAGGCTCTCTGCTCAGCAGGGAGTCTGCTTCCTTCTTTCTGCCTGCCTCTCTGTCTACTTGTGATCTCTCTCTGTGTGAAATAAATAAATAAAATCTTTTAAAAAAACTCAAAATAATATTACTTACAAAAACGTGGGTCTACTTCATGCATATGTAATATAAAATCACATATTATGTTCACATAAATATGAACATACAGTTGTTACTTGATTAGAGAGCAGGAAGAACTAATTCTTGAGTCATGTTTTGTAAAGGAGCTACAGTGTCTTTTCCACTCTGTCACAGGTCTTAAATAGTAAATGGAGTCTATCCTATTATATAACAATAGCCAAAGAAAAATATTTTAATCTCTTCATTAATATAAGAGTTAATAGGGAAGAACAGTCCTATGTAATAGAATGAGAGAATTCTATGTACTTAAGCATATTTCATCATTTGTGACCTCTACAATGGGATTGTAGACCCAATGGACCTATACATTGGGATTTTATAAGGAGAAAGTGCAGATTAGTATTTTTTTAATTAACATATAATGTATTATTTGCTTTAGGGGTACAGGTCTGTGAATCATCAGTCTTACACAATTCACAGCACTCACCATAGCACATTCTGTGTATATAGAGAATTGACAGTATTGTTCAGTTTGGATTTCTCCATCATTGCAGTGATCTTATATCTTCCTTATTCCCTATGTTGTTTTTTTCCTCCATACTAGACGTTCCCTTGTATCATATCTATTTACTAAGATCTTGATATCTGTGTACAATTACTCCTAAGGCCCTTTAGGTTCCGAAATTTCAGTAACTTGTTGCTTTCCTCCCACATTCTTTGTGTGTGTGTCCTACTTGCAAATAGTGTTTTTTTTCTTTTTGTTTTTACTTTATTTACCTAAGTAAATTTTACATCCAATGTGGGGTGCAAACCCATGACCCCAAGACCCAAGAGTCGCATGCTGTTCCAACCGTGCCAGCCAGGCACCCCACTAGTCATGTTTTTTTGAATCTGAATTCTTTGTTTTCTTTATCATTCATAAATCTCCTGAAGTCAGATCAGACTACCTAATAGATGTTTTTTTTGTGTGTATCTTTTTTTTTTCTTTGCTAACCTCTGCCTTAAACCCTCTGTGATTTAACTTCAGACAGTAAAATAAATAAATAAAAATAACTAGACTTTTGAAGGAGCCTACTAACTGGCCTTTCTCCTGCATACCTTAATCTATATCAGTTCTTCACATACAATACTGGCTTTGACTTCCCTATCTAACCTCCTTACTAAGTTAGACATGTAATGTAATTGCCATCATGTAATCCCTAAGCATATTATTTATTAGTTCCCTGATTACATTGTACTGTCTCTTGCCATGGAGACGATACATGCAACTCCCTATCCTTATAATGCCCTTTGCCCTGTTTTCCTGGCAAACCTTTGTTTCCTCTTCCAAACTTAGCTTTGACCTCACCGTTCTTGTGACATTTTTGTCAGGCTCTTACATAGACTTCAGTACTTATTCCTTTCTCTTCCATGTATATACTTTAAAACACACACATATACCTTTACAAAGTATTATGATTGTATCTCACCATTATTCCTTGAAGGTAGGATCTAAGTTACTCTGTTTCTATTTTTGCTACATCCAATAGTGTTTGTTACCTACATAGTAGGAGTTAAAGAGTTGTTAAATGTGTGCTACTAGTTTTTTTTTTTTGGGGGGGGGGGATTGGCTATTCTTTCTAGTAGGTTTATAGTTTTCTGTTTCTGAATACCCTCTGCCTGCTGGTTCTGTATTTCTGTTTGCTGACGCAGTGAGAGTAGGTTTTATACTTCTCCCCTTTTGGGAAGAAAACTAACTTAGAGATTGAGTTAAAAACATAACCAAGGGTGTTTTATAGTAACACGTACTCAAACATCCCTCCTACGTGAAGTTATTCAATATTCTTAACTGTTTTATTCACTAAGTGTGATGGACAGCATGATATATGGGGACAGAAATGGCATTGGATAAAAAGGTTGAGAAAGATAGATGTAAAGCCAAGAATAGCCAATTCATTAACTTGATTTTTTTTTTATTATTGGGGAAAAAAGTCTCAAAATTTTAGCAGAATAATTTCATTTATCAAAGGTTGAGAACTGGCATAGAAAATAGGTTTTCATAATATATTAAGTGAAAAATAGAACATGTGCCATTAGCTATTACAATTTATGACCTGATACCCTGTGAAATTGTTAACAATAGGTTTTCTATTTTCCACTCTAGGTCCAAGCAATAAATGCAGGAGTTTTTTTCTTTAGATGCACAATATGCAATAACAGTGATATATTTCAGAAAGAGATGCTGAGAATGGGAATTCATATTCCTGAAAAGTGAGTACCATTTAGCCTTTTAACCAAAAGATAATTTATTTTTTTTTTATTTTTTTTTTTTTTAAAGGAAAGGTTTATTTATTTTTTTTTTATTTTTATTTTTATTTTTTTAAAGATTTTTATTTATTTGACAGAGAGAAACACAGCTAGAGAGGGAACACAAGCAGGGGGAGTGAGAGAGGGAGAAGCAGGCTTCCCGCTGAGCAGGAAGCCCGATGTGGGGCTCGATCCCGGGTCTCCGGGATCATGACCTGAGCCGAAGGCAGTGGCTTAACCAACTGAGCCACCCAGGCGCCGCCCCAAAAGATAATTTAAATGTAGAATTTAATAATAGAAGTAATCACTTATGTCTGTCATAGAGAAGCAGTCATCTTAAATGGGGAAATATAAACCTGCCCTTATCACTGCTTCCTTTTCCTTCCTGCATTGCTAGCTCTTGAGAGCAGGGACTGTGGCTTTACTGTCTCATTAGAGACTTACAGTCTCTTATAAATATCTTAAGTGTGTACAATATTAATTGACTGACTTTACACAAGTATAATAGACTTTAAAATGACATGTATAAATTATCTAAGGGAATCAAGATGTGGTTTAAAATATGTAATAAGGATTTTCTTAATATTTAAGGATGAGGAATCCAGAAATAATGTTACTAAACTTGAAATTTAAAAATTAAAAGTGAAATATTAGGAAAAATGTAGGTTTTAGAAAATTTCTAAATTCATTTAACATTTGAAAATTCACTATGAGAATAATTAACCGCAGGATAAAATGACACCAATAGATACATAGCTTCAAGAGAATGATTAATCCTAAAAAGAAAAAGTTTTATCCTTATCCCTAAGTATGTGAAAAGTTTTCCTTTTTAGATTTCATTTCTAATCCTTTTATGTAAAGTTTTAGTTCAAAGTGTATTTTATATTTTTCTTTGTTTACAGAGATGCATCTTGGGAATTAGAGGAAAATGCTTATCAAGAACTTCTGCAGCACTATGCGCATTGTGATGTTCGGAGATGTCGTTGTAAACAAGGGCGAGACTATAATGCACCTGATAGGTATGTTGGGACATCCCGTTGTGCTTACTGTACTTATTTAAACTCAGCTGAGGAGGTAGTTTTCTGGTTATTGAAATGTAGTTTTGCTCTTAGAATGTTTGAAGTTTTAACTTGAGATATATTTATTAAATGCATGTCTATATCTGTTTACAGAGAAATTGCCAGCAGCATAGTTTTAACTTATTTCTATGGTATATTTTCTTGAGGCTTCATTTTCTAGAGCGGCACTGCCCTATATGGTAGTTACTAGCCACATGTGGCTATTAAGCCCTTGAAATGTGGCTATTCCAAATTGAGAGGTGTTGTTAAGTGTGAAATACATAGTGAAGATTCACTGTCTTAATTTACTATGGCTGCCATCCCAACAGACTTGTTTTCTAACAATCCTAGAGAGTAAAAGTTCAAGACAGAGGTATCGGGAGGTTTTATTTCCTCTGAAGCCTCTCTCCCTTGGCTTGTACATGGTTCCCTGCTAGTTGTGTTCTCACATAATTGTCTCTCTGTCTGTCCTAATCTCCTTTTTCTATAAGGACACCAGTAATATTAAATTAAGGCCCACCCTTCTCCAAATACAGTCACATAGTGAGGTGTACTGGGTTTTAGGACTTTAACTTATAAATTTGGAGGGGATACAATTCAGCCCATAAGAGTAAGACAAAAAGTACTAAGAGTATCTTATTAATGACTTTTTATATTGATTACATGTCAAGCAAAATGATATTTTAGAAATGTTGAAATTCATTTCACCATTTCTTTTACCTTTTTAAATCAGGTTGCTAGAAAAATTTAAATTCATTACATGACTCGCATTGTATTTCTGCTGGATGGCACTTTTCTAGAGCTTAATTTAAAAGAATCTAGCAGTGTTCTTTTGGATCACTATAAAAAGGGCTTGATATTTGAAATTATTGCTTATTCTTTTGTAATGTCAAAAGATACTAGCTCTAATCTTAATCGGCCATTATTTTGTGCCTTCTATGTACGCTATACTGTGTTGTACACTAGAAATCAAGACTATCTTCATTTTTTAAGATGCAGAATGAACAGTAACAAATCCAATTTTCTTGAATTTATGGAGGATATTTCAATAACTTTCAAATCCCTATTATATAATCTTAACATGGCAAGCTGAAAATTAAAGTGCAAGGCAGAATATTGGGAGCCTTGTTTCTCAGAGAAAGTGATTTGGCTGGGTAAGCTATCTCTTATTTGCAAAAACCCAGCTGGTGTCTTCCCAGCTTTGAAAAATTTCCCTGAGCAGCTCTTACCACTCCTGATTTCCCATTCTGGGCTGGGTTTTTTCTTTTGTGCACCTGTTATAATGCAATTGACATTACTGGACTTTGTTTTTGCCAGTAGACTAAAAATTATTTAAGAGCAGAGATCTTATTGAAGATGTCAAGTATTGTATATTCTTGCTTATGTGATTGGTGACCCTGATTATTCATTTGTAAACCTCTAAAGGGTTGTGCTGAGGCACAGATAAGATAATGTATATAAATGTGCTTTGTAAATAATAAGGTACTTTATATTTCTAAAAAACAATACATTCACTAATATTGATATTTTCTAAATTTATTTTGGGTTTTATTTATTTATTTATTTATTTATTTATTTATTTTTAAGACTTTATTTAATTATTTGACACAGAGAGTGTGTGAGCACAAGCAGGGGGAGCAGCAGGTAGAGAGAGAGAGAGAGAGAGAGAGAGAGAGAGAGAGAGAGAGGCAGGCTCCCCACTGAGCCTGGTGTGGGGCTGGATCCCAGACTGTGGGATCATGACCTGGGCCCAAAGGCAGACACTTAACCAATTGAGCCACCCAGGTGCCCCTATTTTGGGCTGTTTTAGTTAACATACATGTATATATATATATATATATATACAAACACATATATATCATATATTACTGGTCGCCAAGTCAGTAGCTACCAAACTCCCTTTCCTTTCCTTTCTGGCAGCTATTTGAGATTGCTTTCCCTTGTCTTTTTTCTCCTGGGACACAATACCTGCTATCTGAATGATTTTTTTTTTTCTCTGTAATCTCGCTTCTTCATCCTAGTGATAGGAAGGTGGTTTTGCTGAAAGGGACCATGGTGTAGTGGTTAGGAGCATATCTATAGACGGGTAAACTAGGTTGGAAGCCTCTACTCTGGGACTTACTACCCGTGTACACTTAATTGGGCAAGTTATTTACCCCTTTACGCCTTGGTTTCCTCCTCTTTAAAATGAAGGATAATAGTGATTTTTCCTATCATTTAAATTATTAGAGTTAAACTTTTTATGTAGAGATAGAACTGGGCCTGGTGTATAGTAAGAATTCATGTTAGTTGTCTCTTTCTTTTTATCATTTGGCAGAACTATCTTAGAAAGTGGGGGGAGACACACAGAGAGGACGCACACCTCCATACCCATATCCGCACAGAGAGATTCACCTACACCTAATGGAGGGGAGGGTATCTAACTACTTCTTTTTTCTTTTCTTTTTCCTTTTTCTTTTGCTAGAGAGCATCACGTACATACACATGGGGGGGGGTGGGGGCAGAGAGAGAGGGAGAGAGAAAATTTTAAGCAGGCTCGATACCCAGCATGGAGCGTGACACAAGGCCCCATCTTATGACCCTGAGATCATGACCTGAGCCTAAATCAAGTCAGATGCTTAATTGACTGAGCCACCCAGCTGCCCCGCAACTACCTTTCTCATCACCTACACATCCACACACTCAGGAAGTATATCCATTTATATTCAGAGAGGGTATACTCATAACCAAACAAAAAGTAGGCCCCACAACCATACCTATACAGAAAACATGAGTATGGACTGGCATAGCTCACATAAGCCAGTAGAGAAACATGGAGGTAGGGGTGGAAGGGAACAAATAAGAGAATATAAATATGTTAAGATAGTAAGTCTGGATCCTGTTGAGCTGCACAATATTGGGTGTCTAAACAAGCTTTTATAGGAAGTAATTCCTCACAATGAATGTGAAAAATAATATTTTAGATAAGATAAAATATTTATTGATTCTTCTTTCATGTTGACCACATTTGTATATCAGTATCCCTATGAGCTAGTAATTTCTAAATATAAAAGAATTTTATTTTCCTTCTTAATTCTCTTCTTGTGTTTATATTCTTGTCTGTGTGCATGTACATGTTGATATTTAGTTTAGGTATTTTATGTTAGTGAATATTTAGAGGAGGAGGTTACAAACATACGTGAAGTAGAAAAAAAAATAAGAGTAATGTAGTGTCAAAGCAGATAATCGGTTTTCCTTTCTTTGGTAGAAGGGTTGGTTACATGTGAGATGAACAGTGTGGCCTGTGGCAGTGAGGTGGTTGGAATTAGACCAAGTTAATACCAAAATGTAAACATGTGCTTCTGTTTATGTCCTCAGCAAATGGGAAATAAAGCGCTGTCAGTGTTGTGGTTCTAGCGGAACACATTTAGCTTGTTCCTCATTACGATCATGGGAACAAAATTGGGAGTGTTTGGAATGTAGAGGTATTCTCTACAATTCAGGTAATGTTTTGTAATTTTGAATAAAGATGTTTTTTCAAATGTGTGTTATTTTAACATTTCTTCCTGTATATCTGTAATGCTACCGTTGGGTTTTAAATCTACAGAGGATTTTCAAAAAGCCAAAAAACATACATTACCTAACACTAATAGTGTGGGAATAACTGATTGTTTGTTGGAAGAATCATCACCTAAATTATCCAGACAGTCACCTGGAGCCCAACATAAAGATCTACTGAGGTAGGTATTTTGAATTGGAGAAAAATATAAAACTATTTTTTTTGTTAAGTAGTTCTGTGCCCAGTGTGGGCTTGAACTCATTACCATAACTAAGCTCAAGAGTCACATGCTCTCCCAACTGAGCCAGTCAGGCATTCCTATAAAAGCTCTGTTTTGAGAAAATTAGACTAGGAAATGGTTATACACACACACACACACACACACACACACACACACACACACACACACACACGGAATATTAGCTGACCTTAGAATTCTGGAAGAGTGTGCTTCAGACTGCAGGACCAAGATTTGATCGTGAAGTCAGTGCAACCTGCATTTAAAAAAGAACACAAAACAGGATAGAATAGAATGTAAAATATCAGATTGCATTACAAATCGATATATACAATTTATTTTATTATATAAGTTGTGATATAAAATATATATCACAGATCATTGTCAAGGTAGTATAAAATATTAAGTATAGACCGTGTTACTTGGTTGAAAGGAAGGAATCATATTTAATATAGTGATTTTTTTTTAATTGCATAATCATTTGCTTAATATATTTGCTGTCAGTGGCAGAGGTCTAAATGTTACCTCTTTAGAATTTTAAGGCATACTCACAAGTATTATTATATTGTATTAATGCCTAAATATTTTCCTACCTGGGCTGGTTCACCCTCTCCTTAGGCAACCTGGTGGCTCCCAGCTTCCGGGAGGTCACCATATTGATGCCAAACTTAGTGCAGACACCCAGTTGGCATAGCATACAACAGCCTAGAACTCCTGTGCTCAAGTGATCCTTCTGCCTCAGCCTCCTGAGTACCTGGTACTCTAGTGTACACCACTGTACGTAGTAAAATAAGTAACTTTCAAAATCATTTATAACATTTAAGTTAGACTAGAATTATAACTTAGTACCATGTCAGGTATTTATTTATTCAGCCGAAGTTAGGATTTTTAAGTGTATGTATCTTTGCAAAGCAGTTTATAGAGAAATGAAAAACTAACATTAGTAGCTGGATGAAGTACTTTTTGTTAAAAATTGTATCAAGTTAAGGGTACCTGGGTGGCTCAGTCGGTCAAGTGTTTGTACAACCCTTGGTTTTGAATCGTGTAGCTAGATCTCCATGCTCAGAGGGAGTCTCCTTGAGATTCCCTCACTCTCCTTTTGTCTCTCCCGTGCCATCTCCCCTTCTCCCCTGCTCCCCACACGTACACCCGTGCACACTCTAAAATAAATACAGTCTTAAAGAAAACTATTATCAAGTTCATGGGGCGCCTGGGTGGCTCAGTTGGTTAAGTGACTGCCTTCGGCTCAGGTCATGATTCCGGAGACCCAAGATCAAGCCCCACATCGGGCTGTCTGCTCAGCAGGGAGCCTGCTTCTCCCTCTCTCCTCCCTCTGCTTGTGTTCCCCCTCTGGCTGTGTTTCTCTCTGTCAAATAAAATCTTTTTAAAAAAAGAGAAAAAGAAAAAGAAAAATATTATCAAGTTCAAACTTAGAAAGTAAAGAGAATTTCTGTGAAAATTCTTGATAACTAGATTGATTGATTGATTGATTCATTCATTCATTCATTCATTCATTTATTTATTTAACAGAGAGAAACACAGCCAGAGAGAGAACACAAGCAGGGGGAGTGAGAGAGGGAGAAGCAGGCTTCCCGCCGAGCGGGGAGCCCGATGTGGGACTCGATCCCGGGGATCATGACCTGAGCCGAAGGCAGTCGCTTAACCAACTGAGCCACCCAGGCCCCCGATAACTATATTTATAGGCAGAAGTAGAATATGAAGTACTATTCAAAAAATGAAGAATTGTTGTTTTAAGGTATCACTTGTGTTAACTGAAAACTTGTTACAGATGTTTTTATAATATTTTTAGAATCTAAAAAGATGTTCACATTAGTTTTAAAACTTTTAGTATGTAGATTTCCATAGATGTTATACCCAGGAAGTTTGATTCCTTGTTCCATGCCTTAACATCATATTCTAAATGAATAACATCAGCATTTCCATTCCAGGCAGGAGCAAAGAGTCAACCTGCTACACAAAGGCATATTTCTGAAGGATTGTCTTATTTCCAAAAGACTTTGGTTTTCTTGCAGCCTGGGTTAATGAATGGGGGGGGGGTGTTTGAAGAAAGAAAAACCACGCCTGGTTCACACTGGGACATTGTAATGTCTTACAATGAGAAAAATTTATACTTGATGTGGAAAGATCCTTGGACATTGCTCCAAATAAGATTATTTTGAATACGTTAATTTCAATTACAGATGGAGAAACTGAGGCAGGGACAATTGATTTGGTCCATACAATTGCCTGGAGGTTTTACAAGACCGCTTTCTAGGCCTCATGCTCAGGGGTTCTGATTCTGTTTACTTGCTGTGATGGCTCAAAAATTTGTATTTCTGGGGCACCTGGCTGGCTCAGTCAGTGGAGTATGCAGCTCCTGATCTCAGGATTGTAAATTCAAGTCCCAAGTTGGGTGTAGAGTTTACTTGAAATAAACTCTTGGCGAAAAATTTTTGCATTTCTAACAAGTTTCTAGATGCTGTTGCTACTGCTGGTTTAGAAGTACACTTTGATAATTATAGCTATAGACTAAAAAGTACTATTTAAAAGGTTGTGAGTTGTGTTTATAATATTAACTCTATTGTTATCTAACTTTATGATTAGAAATACATTGTGTAATCTCTTAAAACTCTGGTTCTCTCATAGAGTAAACAGAGATTACATTTGTTTCATTTTTTAAAGGATCTAATAAACTTTTTATGCCTTGAAGCAACTGTTTGTTATAGCCATTGGCCAGGAGGGTGGGTTTCTGAGCTTCTGACCCTATGTCTGAATCCACTGAACTGATCATTTTGAGAAAATGATCTATCAACATTCTCAGAGATCATTTATGATACTGGATTTTACTTAGTAGGAAATTGGGGAGGGAGTCAAGAATTTAGAATCAAGTCAAATAGCTTTTTGGTTCTAGTGACAGCTGTTGTCTGTTTTTAGGTGGGAGTTGGGGAAGAATTTCCTTTTTAATTGATTTTTCTATTTTTTGTTGGCTGAATAAGTGCTGTGTCATGTAAAGTACTTTAGAGTACTTAACCTCTATATTTAAATTCATGTTTTATAGGCAAGGCAATAAATTAAGAAGAGAAGTTTCAACAATAATGATGGAATTAGGATTTCAAATAAAAAAAAAAACTAAAAGATTATGGATTAATAAAGCCAATATCTGGAATAGTGCCTTAGATGGATTCAAAAAACAAAACTTTAATCCTTCATACACAATTGAAGTAGCATATGTCAATGAAAATGATAATTTTGGAAGAGAGCATCTTGGATCAAAGCAAGAATTCCTAAGTCTCTTAATGCAACATCTTGAGAATTTGCCAATATTTGAAGGGTCCTTGTCAAAGAATTTGTCTTTAAATTCTCAAGGTAATTTTATTTATTATTGTGTCTGCTGAATATACCATGTGAAAGAGATAGCTGGTTAGAATTAATATTTGGTCCTTGTGGTCAAAATGTATAGTTCACTTTGTTGTAAAGTATTGATTGAATTACAGAAGAGTAGAGAAAGGGGAGTGATATTTTTAAATGTTGTAGTGAAACTATTTAAGAATATACTTAATTTCTTTCAGCAATATCCTCCTTGGAGTGGATTTATAGTTAAGTGTAACTTTTAAAAAAATGTACTTTATATTCATTGTAATTTCATTTGAATAGAGTTGCCTAATGGAATGGATGAATATTTGAGCCCTTCTTGTTGACATCTTTAGAATTTGCAGATAGGATATTTCTTCACAACGTAGGATTTTTATCACATAATTTTCTGGTCCACGTCTAACAGATTTTTCTAATACACTTTTGCTTTCAGGAATTTTTCATGCACATTTATGTATATGGTACTTTTCTGTCTTCTGATGATGAATTAAAACATGCATTTCAGAAGAGTGATTAATTCTAGTGTTCTTTTTTAGGAGCTTTTATACCACTTTTGCTGTAACAGGAAATTCAGACAAGTGAGAAGACTTATTTCATTTCACTTGAATTTTCTCCTATATATTCGCTTAATCTTTCTTACTGTTCCCTAAAGCATCATTAGAATAATTGAGAAACTACCAAGGTGTGGTAAACACCATTTAATTCTAAACTCTAAAAAGAAAAATCACTGCAAATAATTGGTAACATTAGCTGAAGACAATTTTGGTACAGTAGATGAGTGCATGAATTCACAAAATCTGAATTCAATTTTGTACATCTATTTTAGTTGCTTTATATTCTTAGATTAATTATGTGGTCTCTCTGGAATTCATTTAACATACAGAAACTGACTGCTAATACATAGCATATAAGATTATTGTTGAGATTTTATGATTGGTTTATGTGGTGATAATGTTACTTATTAATAATGTGTTCTTAATAACAGTAATAAAGGAAAATTTATGTATATCTTTTTGATGTATCAAAGTAGCTAAAACATTTTATTTTTAAGTTTTCATTTTAATTCAAGTTAACATACAGTGTTATATTAGTTTTAGGTGTATAGTGTAGTAATTCACTTCTATACATCACCCCATGCTCAACACAAGTGCACTCCTGAATCCCTATCACCTATATCACCCATCACCTCATCCTCCTCCCCTCTGGTAACCATCAGTTTGTTCTCTATAATTAAGAGTCTGTGTGTTGATTTGTGTGTGTATGTGTGTCTTTCTCATTTTTTCCCCTATGCTTGTTTGTTTTGTTCTTAAATTCCACATGTGTATGAAATCGTACGGTATTTGTCTTTCTGTGACTTACTTTTGCTTACTAACTAAAACATTTTAAGTGACAATTTAAAAAATATTGAAAACTGATGACAAGGTAAGATATCATATCTTCTTGGGAGTAAATTTTTGCCATTTTGGAAAATAATTTATCCCTATTTATCAACAACCTTAAAAATGTTTATATAATATGAACTAATAACAAATATATGACTAATCAAATTATCAAAGATATATAAAAAAGAATATGGAAATAGATGTTGATTGTAATATTGCGTCTTCTATAGTTGAAAATATAGCTTAGCCAACATAGCCAGTAATAAGGAGATGGTTTACATTGTAGCACATCTATAATTTAGTCTTAATCAGTCATTAACTGTAGATTTGAATAATTGTGTATAATATAGAAAATGTTTACAATATAGTAAGTAAAAAAAGCAGAAGTCAAACTATTTGTACACTAATACACATGCTCGAAATACACATCAAAGTGTGCATACTGATTATTGTGATAGAATTATATGTGATTTTTATTAAAGATTTCCTGTATTTACATTTTTTCTATTATAGATTATTTTGTGTTCACAAAAATATATTTAGGCGAGATCTGTATTTTATACATGATTCTAGTTTCTGTATATTTTACATTTATCTCAGTCTTAGTTTTTTGAGATTTTTAATTTACTTTATATGTATTCATTATATATGATGGGTTATCTTATAATAATAAAATAATTATATTTGATGTATTTTCATCTGTATCTACAGCTCTGAAAGAGAATCTTTACTATGAAGCTGGCAAAATCCTTGCCATTTCTTTGGTCCATGGTGGTCCTTCACCTGGTTTCTTTTCTAAAACCTTGTTTAACTGCCTTGTTTATGGACCAGAAAATACCCACCCAATTCTAGATGATGTTTCAGACTTTGACGTGGCACAAATTATAATCAGGGTAAGAAATGTACTCGTTTATGGGCTACGTTCTAGTTATATGAACGTAAATGATGGATCTACAATAGAATAATACTTTGTGCAGTAATCAAGAGGTATCAATATTTCTGTTTGCCAGCAGAGTTCACAAACAATTAAGAGGTAGTTGTTATAGTTAGACAGCTGAGATTAAAGGGTCGTGTTTAAAGTTGATATAGCTAATTAGATAATATGACTTTGGTTTGTGGTCAAAATGGTTTGTTACCACTCAGTTAGCTGGATTTCTCTACCCTGCCAAAGACAATATAAGGCAGGTTCCTTATTGTCTGTTAGATTGCAGATGAAAGTGCATTCTCTACAGGCATGTGGATCCTCAAATAGGAAGGACTTGGCTTACCAGTCAAAAAAAACTTGGTCTAACTTGTATAGGGAGATATGTGTGATAGGTAGAGAGAAAGACCAGGCCAAATTTCTTTATGGAAACATGTGGGGAGACTCAATGTTTCTACCTAAAAATAGTTACCATTTATTAAACCCTGTACTACATATTACCTATACAAACTCTGTTTAGTTATCATAATGCTCTGTATCGTTATCTATATGTTACTTATTTGGAACTAATTGAGACAATGAAAGTCATCCAACTTTTTTTCCTTTTCCTGCTTAAGCCTACTCTATCCATTGTCTCCATTAATAGACAGTATAGTTCAGTGGTTAAAAGCAAATGCTCAGAAGTCAGATTTTAGTTTCAAACAGCTGCTATAAGCTATGTGACCCTGGGCACAGTTAATCTTGTTAAGCCTCAGTTTCAAAATCACAAAGTAAATAACATAGAAGTATTTCTTTGGCTCAAGATGTCTCATCCTAAAATGTTAGCTTAAATTTATCCTTTAACTCAAGTGATTTTTCCTTTTTTCCTCTTTACCGAAACATGTACTTTAGTAACTTCATTGTCTCAGCTTCCTCTTTCCTACTCATTTCTTAACTTCTTATAGTCAGGCTTCTGTTCCTACAGAACATTCTCCCAAGTTAGCTAGTTTAGCTGATTCCAGGGATATAAATCACCACATGCAAAGGTGTTTCTTTCCTAATTCCTCATTTCCTTGTGTAATCACTACTGTCTTTGAATTCATCTCCTGTTTTCTTTAGTATTGCATTTCTTCCTACCCCTGAAACTTGGGTTATTAGTCTGTGTAATCCTAATAGTCCCCCCTCTGTACTATTTGGAAAGCTTCTTCTTGCTCATAATCTTCCGGAATGATTCCCAGACCTGTGTCTTTGAGCCACCAGACTTTTATATCCAGATAGGGTCTGAGTCTTTCTAACACACTGAGCCCAACATGTTTAAGACAACTGTTTTTTCCCCAGAGTTTTTTGTTTGTGGTTGGTTGGTTTATTTGCCTGATTTTTCTTTTCAGAAGATTTCTTATTTCAGTGCTTTCTGGAAGAGGGTAATTTTCATTCTTCCATATTCCATTTATCAGTATGTGTCAAGTCATTTGTCTCTAAAAGTGAAGTTTATCTAAGGCATTTCCCTCTTATTTCTAATGTACTTACTATACCAAACTCAAATTATTTCTAGGTTTAACCCGTTAAGATATTATTCTAATATTCAGGATGATTCTTTTAAAAGTATAATTTTGACAACATTGCTTTCTTAGGAATCTTCAGTGGCTTCTCATTGCCTATTGAACAAAGTTCAAGCGGTTCATTAGGGTATTTAAGACTTAAGCTCTTCTCATGACTTTGTCTGTTTCTGTTTCTGTGCTCTTATCCAATGTTTGTTCCTTCATTTAGTCAACAAATAACTATATACCTCATAATTTTCATCACTGAAGATACAGTAGTGAAGCAAAGTCCCTGCCTTCTTGAAATTTACATTTTAGAGAAAACACAGAAGATAAATACATAATATACTGTCGTGTAGTAAAATGTATTATAAAAATAAGAATAAGAGAAAGGAGGTAATGTTTGTGGTATAAGTTGGAGCTTAGACTTCTTTAACAGAGACCCCCAACAGATACATTATTTCTTTAAAATTTGTTATCTAGATGTTAGTGTAGGGATTGGCAAATTATGGCTGTAGGCTGGATCTGGCCTTCTGCCTCTGTTGTAGTTTTATTAGAAGTTTTATTGGAATACAGCCATATACCCAGTTCTCATTTGTTATGTGTCTATGACTATTTTCACACTGTAGTGTTGAGTAGTTGTGACAGACACCTTAGGCCCACAAAGCATAAGATGCTGTTTTGCTTTTCAGGCAGCTTGTATTATAGTGGTATGGTTATGATACACCAAGTCATCTAGGGAATTGGATTCCTTCCTCTCACTGGGTAATCACTTAGGATATCATCTTCATTTACATGAGGCTTGCTCTTAAGGGAAGAAATAGAGTTCAGGGAAGTTTGACACATTTTCATTCAACATTCTTTTGGAAAGCTCTTAAGTCACATACATCCAGATTCAGTTGTAAGGAAAGTTTGGCTATGGACTAAAACTCAGAGTGGTGGGTTTGGGAACAAAGGGAAATTTACCCAACTATTAGTCTCTGACAGTGTGAAGGTAGTATTTTGAACAGGGTAGTCAAAAAAAAAACTTCTGGAATTTCAGCAGAGATATGAAGCGAAAGAGGGAAATCATATAAATCACTGGGAAAAGAGTTTTTTGGGGAAGAAGAGAGAAAAAAAGGAAATTTCGTATTCAAATGGACCATTAACTGATTCCTGTTTTTAATCTTTCTTTCCCTGTGTAACTCGTTTAAAGAGCTAATCTATATGAAAGTGTCTGGCACATAAATAGTCAAGTGTGTTGCCTTGTTTACTACTCCTTTTGATTCTATCCCTATTTTAAGTCCCTCATTAAGTTTTTAAGTCCCTTACTTAAGTCTAACAGCTGATATTCTTTCTCTTTCATGAAATTTCAGGTTATTTCACTTGTCTCTCTAGTGCAATGTAATTCTGTGTAAATTATCTCTTATGTAAATAATTTCCTATATTAAAGTGGCAGTTTACCATAGATTTCTTGGAGGCAGAAATTGACACTATTATTTAAACTGGATTGCCCTTTATTCTAGAAAAATAATTCTTGATATACTTTCACCCCACAATGGTGTTCTCCAAAACTGAGTATTAAGTAATGTGCCATTTGAAATGTAAATATTCACAAGTAAATGAGTAAACTGAGTATATTTTCTTCTTTGTTATAGGTAAATACTGCAACAAATGTGTCTGACTTAAACTCAATAGTAAATGAATGCTATAACTACCTAGAGCTTATTGGATGTCTAAGACTTATAACTTCATTAAGTGATAAATATATGTTGGCAAAAGACATACTAGTTTACCATGTAATTAAGAGAGTCCAAGCACCCTTTGAAAGGTAAGTTATTTATATGTAAGTCTCTCAAATTATATGTTTAAAGTGATTGTCTTATAATATGAGATAGATTTGATAAAAATTTAAAGTGCTATTTTAAAGTAATGCTTTAAAACTGTCTTAAGGATGATTAACGTTCTAACCATTTTTAAAATTTATTGATTGATTGATTGACAGAGAGAAACACAGCTAGAGAGGGAACACATGCAGGAGGAGTAAGAGGGAGAAGCAGATTTCTTGCCGAGCAGGCAGCCCGATGCAGGGCTCGATCGTGGGTCTCTGGGATCATGACCTGAGCTGAAGGCAGTTGCTTAACCAACTGAGCCACCCAGGCGCCCCTATTCTAACCATTTTATACAGAATTGCATAAATGTATGATGCTTGGGTAGGAAAAGTGATCATTATCTCAACTTACAATTGTATCTCCCTAAATCAAAAAAAAAATTTTTTTAATTCTTAGCATGTAAACCAACTATTCCATTTCTACTCATTTCTTTTATACCTGTTGTCTGCTAGGTAATAGGTACTAAACATTCTTTGATTAACAAGTCTTGCTCTTCATTAGCTTAGAGCACTGGTCTTCAGACTTTTTGTTCTTGTAATCATTAAAACAAGTTTCAAAGCTTAAAGTTGTTCTCACATTTTTCTGTTTGTTTTAATGTTATAAAATGTATACAAAAGTAGGCAGAATGGTACACCATGCAATTACCACACAGACCTAATAATTACCGGTCAATGTGTGGCTGGTCTTGTTCATCTAGCCTCCCTTTATTATTGACTCCAGGCTTTTCTTTCTTTTATTTTTAAAAAAATATTTATTTGAGAGAGAGAGAGAGAGCGCAAGCACCTGTGTGGGGAGTGATAGAAGGATTTGGTTTCAGTTTTTTAAGGTAAAATACATCTTGAGTTTTACTGATATTTCAAATTCACCACTACAAGATTTTTAACATTTTCTTTGTCCCATGTTGAGAATCCCCATTATCTGCAGCACAGGAGAATTAGACTATGAGATAATTACTCACTTGATTTATTCCACATTTCATAAAAAATAGTCTCAAGTAACATTACCAACATTATCACCAATAACATTATTATTGAAAACAGGTAACCATTATTTTTCTAGGTCTGTGTAGTCAAATTACTCTATTTTAAAGATATTTGGAATATTTCTTCTGGGGTGTTATACTATCAACTGTATATACATTTTATTTTCATTTTTAGTGATTTTTAAAAATTTTTGGTTTTTTTTAAAGTTCTGTAAAATATTTACATGGTTCCAAACTCAAATCTATAATGAAAGTATGTTAGAAGAACTCAGCTCTATGATACAAATTGTATTCAAAGAAGTATAGCGTTCATCCTTAACACATCCACTTTTCCTCCCCTTATGAAGTCATCATTTTAGTAACTTTTATTGTTTATCCATTATTTGTTGGTTTTTTAAATGGTAAATATATGTGTGCATGTGTACTAATTTCTTTTATTATATAAATAGTAACATACCACTCACCCTTTTTCTAGTCATTTTTTAAAATTGGTAATATATATTGACGATCACTCCATGGTAGTAAATATTTCTGTTTTTAGAATCTATATCAGATGGCCTTTTCTCTGTGTGTGTTTCTTATAAAGACCCTGGTCATTGGATTTTGGGCCAGTCCAAGTAACCTAGATAGGGTGATCTCAAGATCTTAAATTTTATCTGCTTAGAATCTTTTTCCAAATAAGATCATATTCATAGGTTCCACAAAATAGGATGTAGACGTATTGGCAAGGGTTGGGTGGCTAGGACTCCATTCAATCTCCCTCAGGATAAAGGACAGTATTGGGGTTTATTTCTGGCACATGCCTAGAGCTGCAGTGTGGAAAATGAACTCAGGAATTTGCATACCTGGTAAGCAGTTCCTCTGCAGGTGATTTGTAATAGGGTGGTAAAGGGGTATGAAAAATGAGCAGATAAAATGGATTTCAGGCAAGGAAAATCATAGGACTTAGTAATAAGAAATGGAAGAGGAAAAAGTTAAGGAGGACTTTTAGATTTAGCTATACTAATCTGACGGATAATGGAGGCTGGATAATATACCATCAGTTATGGTTTAGATTTTAGTAGTAAGGTGATTAACTTTCTTTTACACTTAATAAGCTTGAGTACTTGGAATATATATCTTGGAATATACAGGGTACCCATTCGCCTGTTGGATAAATTTCTGGGCTAGAAATAATAGAGTTTATTTTCTTTTTAATTTATTTTAATTTATTTTATTTTTTAAGATTTTTTATGTGTTTATTTGAGAGAGAGTGTGTGTGAGAGAGAGAAAGAGAGAGCATGAACAGTGTGAGGAGCAGAGAGAGAAGCAGGGAGCCTGATGTGGGGTTCAGTCCTGGGACCCTGGGATCATGACCTGAGCCGAAGGCAGACACTTAACTGACTGAGCCACCTAGGCTTCCTGAAATAATAGATTTTATAGTGATGAGTGTATACCTGCTGAAATACAGCCATGGCAGAGGATAAGGGAGAAGAGAAATTGGTCTTGTTACAGATCCATAAGGCACAAACATAACATTTTGGGCAAAATAAACAAAGAAGAAGCTTTATAAGACACTGAAAAGATATGGCCAGGGAAAGAAGGGAAACCAGAAGACTGATGCCATAGAAGGAGATCATTCATAAGTTAGGGCAGCTTTTCCTCAGGCATAGACAGAAGTGTAATAAAAGTGAGTTGGAAATTCGCAAAGGAAGACAGTGAATGTAGATAAGTCTTTCAAATAGGTTATCTTAAAGGAAAACATGGGATTGAATGAATTATTTTTTCCATTTAAAGATGGGAAAGATAAGCACATTTCTGTGCTCTTGAGAATGACCCAGTAGAAGGGGAGTTGTTGAATCTGTAGCAGGGTACCCAAGGAGGTGGGTAGGAGATCCACTGCCACAGGTAAGGCGTAGTCAGTTTGATAGATAAAAATATACCTCCATTCTTTCCTCACTAGTGAGAATGTGCATTTAAAATATTATGTAAAATATTATATCAATGTATTTTGTTAATCATCCCTTCATATTTTGCTAATTTCCTGTTCTTTTAGAAAAATGATTTGTATTTTTTGTATATTAGAGATACTAGTTTTCTGTCATATATATTCCCACTTTGTTGTGTCTTTGTTAATTTTTTTTTTAGTAGTACATAAGTTTAATTTTTTTGTGGCTAAGATTTAGTACTTTTTCTTTGCATTTTCTAGGAAACTTCATTTTATACTCCAGCTTTGAAGTGAAAAATACTTTACATATCTACTTTTTTCTTAAAAATTGTTACCTTAATTTTATTTATATTTTAGTTTTAAAATTTTTATAAAATCAAAGTGTGGGTAGATTACTTTTATATTAATATCCTTGCTTATTATGGTTTAAAAGCATCATGTATATCTATACTATTATATATTTTTCCTGACATCTAAGTATATGTGATAGTAAATTAGCTAGAAATGTTCATTTGTAATTGTAATATCAAATACATGTATGAATGTTGGCTTATTGTTTATCGTCTCTTAAGTTTTAAGCAGGGTCTGAAAACTCTTGGTGTTTTGGAGAAAATTCAGACTTACCCAGAAGCCTTTTATAGCATCTTCTGTCATAAACCTGAGAATCTTTCTGCAAAAATCCTTAGTGATCTTTTTACAGTATGCACATTATCTGATGTGCAGGCTTTGGGATTTTGGAACAGTTATTTACAGGCTGTTGAGGGTATGTGGATGTTTTATTTTTATTTAACTGTCATAGAACATTTGTTTCAGTATATTAATTTATTTCTTTGAGTTTTGTTTTTGGTAGTAAGACTTTCATCTGCTAACTCCACATTTACAAAATTTATTTCAAGACCACTGTATGTGACTGAGTTTAAAGTGATAAGGAACGATTGCAGAGTAAATTCCAATTTTGCAATTTGTTTTCCTCTAGATAATTTGAGGTGAAAGGCATTCTTCCTAGAAAACTTTATATGGGTGACTGCCACAGCATAGAATAATCTTAAAGCTAATTATCATCTATTTCATCTTTTTCAGTTTTAAGTTGAATATCGTTGAGCATTAGTAATGTAAAAATCATTCCATTTAATAGAGTGGGAAAGATTTGAGTTGGAATTTTTTTTTAGCTAGGTTATTCAGTTTTATACCATTTAGTTTAACTTTCTGAGTTTGGTGAACTGGTGGATCAAATAGTGATAATCTAAAAATGGCTTAAAATTATTTTTATTATCATGGCCCCTGAACTTCTTGGATTCTATGATAATTTTATATTAGAGAAGACATTCAAATATATAATGAGAGTAGTTCAACTAAATGACTTCCTGAGTTATACTTTGAAATTCAAGTAAACATTTATTGAGTGTACTATTTTCCTGTTACTACACTTGATCTGGTGATTTATTTTGCTCAAGATAGATGTTAGACTCTCTTGAATATTTCCTGTCTAGTTGGGAAAGTGTCTGTGTTGATAGTAATATATATAACATGGATTTTCTTTTTTGGTAAACTTTTCAGATGGTAAATCTGCAATAACAATGGAAGACATTCTTATTTTTGCAACTGGTTGCAGTTCCATTCCGCCTGCAGGATTTAAACCCACCCCTTCAATTGAGTGCCTTCGTATGGATTTTCCTGTTGGAAACAAGTGTAATAACTGTTTAGCTCTTCCAATCACCAATACCTATCAAGAATTTCAAGAAAACATGGACTTTGCCATAAGAAACACTCTAAGACTAGAAAAGGAAGGAAATTCTCACTACATTGAACATTAAAGTGTTTTGAACAAAAAAATACTTCTTTGAAAGCTGCTATTGATAACTTTTTGTTTCAGAAATCTGTCCATTATTTGAGCAAACTTGTCAACTTCTGGGCCCAATAAAATTTATATGAGCATAAAGGAATATTTTGGCCACTTAAGCTAAAAAAATTTTTGTTAACATGTACCAGTCAAAGTTGACGATATTTTTCTATTTTCTTAATATACATGCATCATAAACTTTAATATAAATAGTTTTAAAACAGCTGTACAGACTGTATTCAAGTATAATAACATGATATATATATATATACACATATATATAAATATAAGGAAAAAAATTGTATTCACTGTTTCTGTGGATTAGGATTAGCCATAGGATGCCACAGTGATTTTCCCAATTTTGTGTAATTTTCAACTTGTTATTTTATTTTAAAGCATTAAATAGAAAAGCATATTGATAAATCGTGTTATATAAATCAAAGGCATATATTTTGGGTTTTGTGTTCTAAGTATTTTTCCTATGATGGCACTAAATTGGTTAAAAATGTTTTTAGATTACTGGTTTATATTGAAACAGACCCACACTGCAATTAGATTATGCCTAATAGGAAGTATTATATGAAAAAGCAGAATTGCACAAATATTGTAGAACTTATGGATATTCCATGATCTTAAGAACACTTCTGAGGTGGATAAAATATATTTGAAAATGCCTTAAAAAGTGTTTATAGGCTTGGCTTTAATCATAGAATTTTCTTTTTCTCTCTGTATCCCATGTGTGGTATTAAACCACATTATGTCTGATCCAAAATCATTTGGGGTGTGTCAGTTATCTTTCTGGACTGCCATATGATAGGCTTGACTCTTTGACAGTTATTTATTGAGTTGCTTGTATGATGGGTAAGCTGGTACCATTGCATTATACATTACCTTCTTTGCTCTTGAAAGATATCTTTATTATATAAGCAATGAAAAAATAGGGCAATTATATAAACAATGGAAAAAAATAGAATGAAAAACCCACTCTAATGTTAGCATGCAGAATTAACTACTATGTTTAATTCATTATTTTCCTTTCCTTTTAAACTTTATTAATGTTACTCAAAGTAAACGAATACCTTAAAGTAACAAGAAATCATGTAATAACAGTTTGAAGATACATAGTCCCATAGTCATGTTCCCATGTTTATACTCTTGTAAAAGAAGAAAGTGGAAAAGTTTTATGTTCCTAATCTATTATCAAACATAAATGGGTTTTCTACCAAAGTACATTTAAATTAGATGAGAGTTAAATCATTATGAAAATTGGTTTTAGCCACATTTTTTTTATAAGCAAAGACAAGTATCAGCTGTCATCATATTCTCATCCTCCCCAAGACATCCTTAAATTATTAATACTTTCAAAAAAAAAAAACAGCAGGATTTATTTGATACTGGTGATGTAGCTCTTAATACCAAAGGAAAACTAAAACATAATCCTGGTATAATTTTCTTTGTTACACTTACAGACCCAGCAAATTAAAGTTTCATTTTAACTTGAAGTTTTTAAGAACATTATACAAGGCATTTGTTTGTCTTGTATTGAATTGTTAGATCATCAAAAGTAATTCCAGGATTGTTTAAGAAGGAAAAGAGTTCGAGTACCTAATATAAACTTCAAATTTGCCATAGAGCTTTTATTCCAAATGTGTTGATAAATTGGATATTTCTCAACTGTACCTAGTTTTTATAAAATTTAAAAAGCCATTAAACCATAGAAACCAAAAAAAATCTAACAAACTATTTTCTGGTCGTGTGTAGTTTTAATTTCTCCTACAGTGGTAATTAAAACTGATAAACATTCACACAGTTGTGGGGTGGGGTAATAAGGAAGCAGTGTGCTTCGGTTGACTGATTAAAAACAGTATTTTAGTTCCTCATTTCACTATTTTATGTGTAGACAAGTGTCTTTGGGATAAGGTGTGGTGTAAATAATTTAGGATATTTGCATTTTTAAAGTGAAGCATATTCATTGCAAATCATTTTCTACGTTTAAGGATGTTCCATTAGTTTGAGTTTTAGGTTAATCTGTATAGTCAAGGCATAGTAGAGATTCCTATGGGTTATTTTCTGCAGTGTTAACTATGTCACATGGTTGATATTGTGATGTTCTTTTTGTATTCATTGCTCTAGCCAGTACACAACTCTTACACTGATTTTTAAAAGTAATTATGCTATAAAGCCTTATAAATGTATATTTGTATTTACCTATTTCAGTCGTCTAAATGCCATATATTTCAAGTTGTTTTCTGTTACTCTCAATATTGAGGAAAACCATAAAGTCATCTATTGTATATCTCCTGTTAAAAGTCTTTGATTATTAGTTTTAAATTCATTTTTAGACACTTTTTAAATTTTTTGGTATGGGGAGTTCATCTGAGAACCTTTTTATACAATTCTTCAGTATTCTACTTAATCATTTTAATGTTTTAGTACTTTAAGGTTTCTTTAAAATATCAAACTGGCTTATGATTTTATACATTGTAATATTTAATTTCCATATTGTGAATAAGCCATTATTTGGGTCAAGTAAAAAGCCTTCATTTGATTACTAATCTAGAATTCACTTTGACTTCTACTTTATGTCAAACTTTTAATAATTTTTTTTCCTAAATTTGTGCAAGCTATTGTACTGAATGCTATATGCTAAGTAAAGGAGATTATAATAGGTAAGTTTTCTCTATGACCTTGCCTTTAGTATTTAGTCATTATAAGAAAATGATTAGAACACAATTCTATTTTTGTGTAATTCTTTCATGTGGGGATTATCACATTCTTCATTGTTAGTTTACAATAAACTATTAAATGTGTTCAAAAATGCAATACAAAGTTTTATGCTTCAAGTAATTCAATACAAAGTAGAACAACGCATTGCATAATGGATTACTTGAATGTATATGTAGTTTAGAAAAATTTGGATTGCTTTGAGAAGACCCAATTTTCAAGTTCTCGTTATAACTGTTATCTTTTCCAATTGCCAAATGTATCCCATCCAGTACCTACTGTATGCCAGGGATTATGCTAGGTGATAGTTGATGTGGCAACCTATTCTCCCCTTCCTTTTTTTTTTACTAAAGTTGGAGCCAGAAAACATGATACTTACAATAAAAAACATGATAATAAATATTTCATGCTACTAAATTTGAAGTGCTTATATGAACTATATGAAATAATTTGTTAGGATTTATTGAGGTTAAGATTCTGACAATACAAAGTAGATACAAGATCTTTTTCATATTTGAGAGATCCTGTAAGCAGTTGTTGGCTGACACCTGAGAATCTCTTAAATGAGCCATTCTGAGATATTCTGTGTTAAAACTATTCCCTAATATAATTGCTTGCCAGAATAA
The DNA here is from genome assembly GCA_004023965.1 of Spilogale gracilis. NCBI lineage: Eukaryota > Metazoa > Chordata > Mammalia > Carnivora > Mephitidae > Spilogale > Spilogale gracilis. The sequence goes on along the minus strand of PITA01002284.1, from coordinate 15,232 downwards.
ATTATTTAAGCCAAAAATCTGGATGGGTAGAGCCAGTTAGTTAAAAGTCTACACAATTAGGTCAACACCTTGAAGCCGTAGTTTGATTCTTGCTGATTCTAAGAATCCATAACCAATCCTTTTTCAATCTCAGCCTTACAGAGTCTATTTAGTTTGTGGGTTATGTTTTTTGTTTTTGGGTTTTTTTTTTTTTAAGATTTTATTTATTTGACAGAAACACAGTCAGAGAGGGAACACAAGCAGGGGGAGTGAGAGATGGAGAAGCAGACCCCCCGCCGAGAAGCCTGATGTGGGGCTGGATTCCGGGTCTCCAGGATCATGACCTGAGCCGAAGGCAGTCACTTAACCAACTGAGCCACCCAGGCGCCCCGTGGGTTATGTTTTTTTATACCTTTTTTTTGCCAACCCTACATGCACTCCTTGGTTAGGACAGTTTTTATCATTTCATATGTATACACTGTATATAAATGTTAAACATTTTCTTAATGTTTTATATTAATTTGATTCATAGTCTTGGGAAGAAGTCTGTGATAGAACTGAAATGGTTAGCTGTTAAGAGTTGCATTTGAAAGTGAAAGTACCCAAATGAATAAGATTGGACTCTCAGATACTGGAAGATGATAAAGTTTGTTTTACATTCCATGAAGACAAGCAATGAAGTAGAACTTTCCCCTAGAACAGGAATTGCCATTTCTGTTTAATTATAGTACACTTAGATCATTGGTGTTTCCTTCAAAATATTGCTTCAAAATAATACTGAATAAAACAGTAAATATTCCAACAGTAAATTTTTTAGTGAGTATGCCAGTTAGCTGTGAAAATAAGAGATGATGCAATTCTTAAAGAATGCAGGTTCATAAATTTTTATTATCAACCTACCTATTTTTCCCACCGACCAGCCCCTAGTAGCCACCCTTGGTCTATTTCGATGAATTTGGTGTTTTGTTTTGTTTTGCTTTGTTTTAGTTCATTTGATGTGACAACTTTTCAACTGTAAGATGAATAGGGTCTGAGACCTAATATATAATATGGTGACTACAGTTGATAACTGTTGTATGATTGAAATTTTCCTGAGTAGGTTTTAAATACCTTCACCAAAATAAACGAAGGTAAATATTTCAGGTAATGGATGTGTAACTAGATGGGGTGATCCTTTCACAGTGTTATAATTCTATCAAATGATAACGATATAAACTTAACAAGTTTTGCCAGTTATACCTTGATAAAGACGAAAAACTTTACACCAAAAAATCAGCGGATACGTTTTGTCATCACACGGCTTCACACGCATATTAAAATACCAGCTCTGTCCACTGACCTCCCCAACCCGTTTTGTTAATGTGATCTTGCAAATACTTAAAAGGGGAGGAAAAATTTGCCATTTTGTAGCTTCCTAGCTCCTGTGTACAGGTAGGCAAAGCAACAGCATAAAACTAGGCCATTTTGCCTAACAAATGAAATTGGGAAATCTGCCAGAATTTAGGACAGCGCTCCAAAACAGCCTGTTTCCAAAAAAGGGCAAAGGGGAGACCTCTGCTGCGCTTGGAAACAAGTTAGCATTTTAACGCCCACTTTGTTCCTGGAGCTTCCTTTACTCCAACTACTAGTGATCCTTAAACCCCTAGAGCATTTCAGAGAGAAGAAAACGACCAATTAAGTATTAACACCTTGCTCCTCCCTAAAACTTCGACTTAAAGTAGCTACCATTTGAGAAGCTGTGGCTTGATAAGACAGGATAAAAATCCCTACTATTTCACTGCTGAAAAGTAAACACTACCAGGTGTTCAGGGACTAACTCCCTGGGTCTCCCAAGCTCTAAGGAAAGCTGAAGAAGGCGGGATCCAGCCCCCAAGAACCGCCTTCGGCCCCGCCCCCTCTGGGTTTTGTTTCCGGGGCAGTCGGAGCGGCCACGTAATCCTCGGGTTGTTCTCGCCAACTGTGCAGTGGATGCTGGGAGTTAAGATGGCGGCGGCTTCATCGGGCAATATTCGAGAGAGACAAACTGGTACGATTTATTCTCTTCTCCCCGCGGTTTTACGCCTGTGGTGGAGACATCGTCGTTCTCTGCTTGTCACCCTCCCTCGGTCGCGGTGCGTGCAGCTCGAGACGGCCCACCAGAGGGCTCAGTCCAATTCCTAGAACAGTGAGAGCCCCTCCCTTCTGGAGTTGTTAGGGAAGATGCCAATAGCTTGAGAACTCGGCCCTTCTTATGTGGTTCAGGGGAAGGGGCTTCGGGGTGGGTCGTTTGCTGTGGCCCCGCTCATATCCCTTTTCTACTGGGCCTCCGAAGAGTATCACAAGAAGATATAGCAGCTGGCGTCCTCCCCCCCCCCCCCTTTGTTGCCATGAACTTCATGCTATGAAGTCTCTGGGTTTGTTTCTGTGCATGGTTTAGTTCTCTGCTAGTTTTAATGTTGAAGGAGTTTCGTTTTGAGCACTAACTCCACAATTACAAAATTGAGGCATTCTTTCAGGACACCTTACGTTCTGCTGTTTCTCTCCTTTGGAGCAGTCTTTTGCGCGGAGTACCCGAAGAGAAATGCCTAGTGATAAAGATTTCCTTCTTTAGCTTGCCGGAATGGAATTGAAGAATGGCAAAGAGCAAGTTAATTTGTAGCTTTGTCATTTTAACGGTTTGACAGATTAGTATTTTAAAACTATTAGTTTCTTCCTAGATAGAGCAGTTACATAGCTTCCATTTGCACAGTAAATTCTTTTTTTTTAAAGGTACGTATTTCTTCCCTTGAGCTTCAGTATTTTTTCCATCTTACTTTGTTTTTCCTTATTTTTTTGTAATTTTTTTTTTTAAGATTTTATGTGTTTGACAGAGAGAAACACGGCCAGAGAGGGAACACAAGCAGGGGGAATGAGAGGGAGAAGCGGCTTCCCGCCGAGCACGGAACCCGATGTCGGACCCGATGCGCGGTCTCTGGGATCATGACCTGAGCGGAAGGCAGTTACTTAACCCACTGAGCCACTCAGCCGCCCCTGTAAATTTCTGATAAATACATAGTTGATACCTGTTAGCTCCAAACTAATGGTTTATGCCTATTAGCTAATCGTCCGGAAAGTTGGCAAGCTGTTAATTCTGAGGAGCTAATAGAAACAAACCGTCAAGAAGGTACATGTTTGGAAATTCTGTCCCTTGTAATCATGCTCTTCTGCATGTTAATCTGAAAGGGAAAATAAATGGTTATAATTAATATGGATTACAGAAGGGATTTTGGTTGTACTTGATTTTTATTTCTTTCTTTAGAATTCAAAGGAAAAAATTGATAGATTTTAATCTAGTAATGGCAGAGTGCATATGGAATTGTGTTCTGTTTTTCCCATTAGGTAATTTAGTGTAAACTCTCAGATGAAGTTAGCCATAATTTAAGTAAGCAAGATTTGGGGAATACCTGCCATACATATTATCTGTAGGTAAATAGAAGCCCCATTTGCCTTTGCATTATGGTTCTGACAGCTTAAAGAAGCTCAGTGAATTAGGTCATACCACATGTTAAAATAAAACAATGTATCAAGGAAGACTTAACCAATACAAAGGAGCATTTCAAAAAATCAGATTTGCTTGGTCCTAATTTTTATGTGCAGAAACTTTCTAGAGTATTAAAATCTAACAGTATAGTTTTGATTTCTGTGGAAATAAACTTCATTATATTGATATTACACCTTATAACTAGATAGGTTATGCCACATTAATTATTTATCAGATTACTACCCTAGTTGTGTTCTGCCTTATTTTCAGAAAAGGGTAAAACCCTATTTTTGTACTATAGTAGCAGAAGTAACATTTCCCTGTGTCTATTGAGAATGTTTTCGGAAGTAAATCAGAATCAATTCTCAAATATTCTAGGTACAGAACACTGTGATACAGAGGAATTTGCAATCTATTTAGGTAGATAATAGCTTATATTGAGCATTTAGTATTGCTGGGCATTGTTTTATTTATTTATTTATTTACATATTTATTAAGGGTTTATTTATTTATTTGACAGAGAGAGAGACAGCAAAAGGAACACAAGCAGAAGGATAGGAGAGGGAAGAGCAGGCTTTCCACCAAGTAGGGAGCCTCATGTGGGGCTCAATCCTAGGACCCTGGGATCATAACCTAAGCCGAAGGCAGCTGCCTAACGACTGAGCCACCCTGGTGCCCCTACTGGGCACTGTTTTAAGTGATTTTATGTGTATTACTGTCTCCATGTTGTAGGTGAGGAAACAAAGGTATAGAGAGGGTAACTAGCATGCCTGTTTTTTGTTCTGACTGCTTAAAGAATATTTATCTTTTAAAGGTCACCTCAAAAGGTGAGTTCCTGGAACTCTCCACCCTTTATTCTTACCTTTAGTACAATAGGCAGAATCTTGTGTTACCATAGCGTTTCATGCATGCCTTTCCATTGAGGGTTCTTGCTCAACACCCCTACTTCTCAACATTGGAGAGCCAGAGATCAGCTGCTTTCTTTCTTGCCCTGATCTCATGTAGCCTCTTGGCTTTAGGTACTATATATATGCTAATGATCTCCAGAATTTATATCTCTGCCCTAGACCTTTCTTCTGAACTCTGTCTACCATATCAATTAATGGCAGCTGCATCCTTGTTGCTTAGGTCAGAATGTCAGTTCCATCCTAGTAGTTGGTTGCTCAGGTCAAAAGCCTTTAAGGTTTCTTGACTTCTGTTTTTCATATCCCATATCAAATTTGTGAGTAAATCTTATTAGTTATATTCTGAAAATATAGCCACAGTCTGATTATTGTCATTGCTATCACGAGTTCCAAAACACCATGAATTTTTGCAGAAACCTCTTATTCAGTCTCCTTGCTTTTATATTCTTGTTCCTCTTCATTTTTCTTCATACAGTACCAAAGTGATCTTGTCACATATTTGCTCAGAACTCTCCAGCAGCTTCCTGTTTGAATCATGGTAAAAGCCAAAATAATCTTACAGTGGTCTACAAGGCCCTATATGATCTGTTCCCTACTTTTAACCTCACTCCCTATTACTCTCCTCTTTCCTTGAACACACCAGAATGCTCCCACTGCAAAGCCTTTTTATTCGTTACCTCTTTCTAGAATATTGTGTCAGATAACCGGGTATCTCACTCCTTCACCTCCCTTAGAACTTTACTCAAATCATACCTCAGGAGGCCTTTCTTGGCTACTCTGTTTAAAATTATACAACTGTCCCCTCTTTCTTTTGTTTTTCTACATAGCACTTGTCATGATATCACATGCTATATATTTAACTTACTTTGTTGTCTTTTTCCCCAAACTAAAATGAAAGCTTCTTAAGGATAGGTCATTTTTTCCAGTCTGTTGTATTTAGTGCCAACAGCTGGAACAGTGTCCAGCAAGTGCTAAACAATCACTAAACATTTGTTGAATGAATAGTAAGTATAGTTGAATATATAGTGAATGAGTGAAGAAAACATTCCAGGTAGGGTGAAACTGCATTGACCAAGCCTAGAACTGTGAGTGGTATATTTAGGGTCAGTAAAGAAAACTAGTTTGCTCTTTCAGTTAAAAGCAGTGTTTTGAGCCTTTAGGGAGTTACTCTGATGAAAGTAAAATTATATTCTTGCACATTCTTTAAACAGACCCTGTACTTTATTAACAAATCCACTGTGTCAGAATCTCTGTTAACAAGTTAACCAAGTGTCAGAGTTGAGGAAACTTAGCCTAGATAGGACTGAGAAGGCAAATGTGGGAATATCTGCAGAAACACCTTTTTTCAATAAGGTAAGGCCTAGTTCTAGAGAACTCTATACACCTGGGATTCACATGCAGCCCAGGCTGTGGTTTTTCCTGGTTGTCCTGTGTCAAAAATGTGAATAGCTGTTCCCAGAAACAAGATTTTCTCTCTCTTAGGCCATGGGTGCCAGGGTGGTGATGTCTGTATTACCCAGGAGTGGGAGGAAGAACTCATTAAAGCTCAATGGGCAAGTTAATTCAACAGTACTGTATGCCTTCTATGTTATTTCAGTTTTAAATATGAAAATGATTTGTGTGTGTGTGTTTATGTAATATCACATCTGTAAGCTTTTGAAGCAGATGTAAATTATTGGCAGTGTGTATTATTGGCTAGGCATTAGCTACTAACATTTTACCAAAAAGTCATGTCTGTATGCACACTTATATTACTTTACTTACCCAAAGACATAAGCATTTAATAGAAGTTTTTCTAGTGAATGAATCAATCTACTGTAAATTGATAACACTGGAAATTGAATATTATATAATACTATACATAGTACACAGTATGTAGTATTTTTATTGTATAGGTAGGAGTTCGGCTTGTAGATTATTTTGTATTACTTAATAAAAACTAACACAAATGCTTTTAAAAATGAGCCTGGTAGATTTCAGGGCTGACAATCTTAAAAATTAAATTACCCAACTAATACCCTTCTTTCAATATTGGCATTCTCAACTTCATATAGAAGTATTTTGAGATTTTAGTTTCCTTAGGAAATGTTTCTGACAAGACAAAACCAGGAAGGGAGACAAACCATAAGAGACTCTTAATCTCAGGAAACAAACTGAGGATTGTTGGAGTAGGAGTGATCGGAGGGATGGGATGGCTGGGTAATAGACACTGGGAAGGGTATGTGCTATGGTGAGCACTGTGAATTGTGCAAGACCGATGAATCACAGACCTGTATCACGAAACAAATAACACATTAAATGTTAATAAATAAATAAATAAATGTATGTTTCTGAGTCTGCTATCACACATAAAGATGAGCAATAAAAACTTCAAAATACAATAACAGAGCTTAACTGCTTCGGTTTTAGAAATTATGTATTTTCTTAGCAGGCGTTAGCTACCATGTCTATGGAAAGTCTCACTTTTTCCATGGAGCATATAATATTAAACAGTACAACTTTTCAGTGAATCTAATGAGATAAATTGGTCGTAAAATGTACTGCAAGATAATTGCAACATAGACCTGCTGTATGAAGGTTTTATATATGAGCCACTTAAATACACATACTTTTTGTTTTTCAAGTGATTCTGATCTGTGCTTTCAGCCCCACAGTAAATAGACAACAGCTCCAGTTATCTATTGAGACCACTGCAAGTTTTTAGTTAATAAAACTTATTTTTGCATCTTTTTAAAATGTAGTGTGGGGAAATATCTGTTCATGTCTCCTGCACATTTTTTAACTGGATTATTTTTTTTTTAGTTGTTGAGTTGTATAAGTTCTTCATATATCTTAGATGCTAACCCTTTATCATTGGCAACAACATGATGGAGCTAGACAGTATAATACTGAGTGAAATAAGTCAGAGAAAGATAAATACTGTGTCATTTCACTCATGTAGAATTTAAAAAGCAAAATGAGCAAAGGAAAAAGAAGAGAGACAAACCAGGAAGCCAGCTCTTAACTATAGAGAACAAACTAATGGTTATCACATGGGAGGTGGGGGTGGGCGAATGAAATAGGCCATGAGGATTAAAGAGTACACTTACCATGATGAGCACTTAATAGTGTATAGAGTTGCTAAATTACTACACTGTATACCTGCAACTAATATAACACTATATGTTAACTGTACTGAAATTAAAATAAAAATTTTTAACACTTAAAAAAAAGTTGTGTGGGATTGTCATGAAGAATGAGAAAGGCTTCTTCCTGAACATTTTTCACATTTTCATCTGGTGACAGAAAAATCTCCTAAACACTTGCCAGTTAGCTGTTGATGAAATGGTCTTAAAAAGTCTTATCCTGCTTCTACATAGCCAGTCTTTGATTAATCAGTTTTCTTAGAATGATTGTGCATTTTGTTTTGAGGTAATAAGTAATAAATGTGGGGTATGTGGAATGAAATCCTGAAAAATAATGATAATATTTAATAAGACCATTTTCATTTCCAGTGGCTTTGAAGCGTATGTTGAATTTCAATGTGCCTCATGTTAAAAATAGCACTGGAGAACCAGTATGGAAGGTAAGAGACTATTTTAATGGGGACTGTTTCCTTTTTCTTGGCTCTTATTGGTGGTGATTGGGGGGAATTTCTTGTTAACACTGAACAATAGCACATTTTAGTTGTGATACATGAGTAGTTTCTTTTTTCTTCTTTTTTTGAGAGAAAGCCTATGCATGCAAGTAAGTGGTGGGGGATAGGAATGGGGCAGAGGAAGAAGGAGAGAGAGAATCTTAATCAGGCTCCACGGTCATGGAGGAGTCCAACATAGGGCTCTCACAACCCTGAGATAATGACTTGAATCGGATGCTCAACCGAGCTAAGCCACACAAGAGCCTCTTAATGTGAATATTTTTAATTAACACTTTATGGAGGGAGACAAGGATAGTAGTACTCATCTAGGGAATCCAGCTGATCTCTTGGCCTCTCACTAGTAGGTCTTTACTCTAGTTGATGTTTTGTTCCTTAGCTTTGCAAGTCCCAAATTTGGATCTTGCAAGCTTGTTCAAGGTTAGTCAGACTCGGGGGGGACTGGTCCTTTTTAATGAGAGAGTGATCTGCAAACTAGAATGCCAGTTTATTAGTTTATGATCTATAAAACTGTCAGTGAAACTGTTAATTGGACTAGAAGCAATCTGTAATCTTTCTCCTTTGAGAAATGCTGGAGAGCCTTTGAAAATTCCTGTCCTTTGAGCTTCTTTATTTTAAACTTGCTACTTTATTTCTTCAAAGAGATTTAGAAAACAGCAGATTAGGTTTAAACTTACTGGTTTATATTCACTTTATACTTCTTTTTTGCTAATAGTTGAGAACAAGTTGATCGATTATTGTTTTGAAAACTGATGAGTCCTTTTAAGTCCTTTGGGTTAACTCTAAAGGTGGTTAAAGTCATCTATTTTGAACTCATAGATTAAGCTTCAGAGTACCCTTAAATTTTGTCTTCTTCTTGTTTGTGGGCATCCTCTTAATGCCCCTTGCACAAGCAATGCCCATTTATTGTTTCTAAAATCTGTATTAAGCTTTTGAATTAAATAGCTTGAGAATTTCTTGGGTATAGACTTGTCAAATTCTCTCCATTCCCACTACTTCCATATCACAAGATTAATAATACAAATACACTAAGGTTTAAAGAGGGAAGACTTTTGAAAGATCAAACATCCAACCTCTTAAAACTAGAGCAGAAGAGTTTTAGCTTTTCCTTTTTTTTAAAGATTTTATATTATTATTTTTTTTATTTATTCATTTGAGAGAGAGAAAAGCAAAGAGAACACAAGCAGGGGGAGGGGCAGAGAGAGAGAGAGAAGCACATTCCCCATTGAGCTGAGAGCCCAACGTGGGTCTCCATCCCAGGACCTGGAGATCATGACCTGAGCCGAAGGCAGACGCTTAACCATCTGAGCCACCTAGGCTCCCCTGAAGATGCTGTTTTTAAGTAATCTCTGCACCCAGTGTGGGGCTCAAACTCATGACCCCGAGATTAAGAGTATTAATCTGAGCCAGCCACATGCCCTGAGTTTTAGCTTTTCTAAAGAAAATGCTGGCATGTAGCAAAAGCATTTTTTTATAATAGCATGTTTCATTCTCACATTAACAATGTCTTACTCCATAAAGAATTATTGAGGTAGTTATAAAAAAAAACACTAATTGAATTTTCTCTTTTATTTGCTTTAACTCTTAAAACTAATTTTGAGTTAGAAGACTCAGAGTTCTTACTACCTCTTAAAGATGTCAGTTTTAATGTTTTAGAATGTGAAAAAATGTATGTGACAAAATAAGGCTAACAAGTACTCTTAAGAGACTTAATTATTTAAGTGAATATCTTATAACCTGAGATGCTTAAATTACCAAATTTTCTTTACACTTGTTACACATTAGTTTTGAGAGGGACTAATTTTTACTTCTCTCTTTTTAGAAAGGATGTATGCAAACTTGATGGGGAAGTGTATGTGAATTTGCTGTATGTTGAAAGCCCTTTATTATTAGCTTAAGAATATTTTATGAATATTTTCGTTTCTATTTTATTGCTTTTTTATCCTAGAAAAAATACTTTAGAATAAATTTATGTAATATTAATTTATTTTAACTTAAGTGATCATGCTTTAAAAAATAGATTATGACATGAATGGACATTTTGGTAGAAGATGGGAAATATAAATTGAGGTAAGCAAAAGAACTCAGCGTACATGATTTATTAAAATATACTTTAACATTGTCTTAATGTGAGTTCTTCATCGAATGTTCACTGACAGTGATGTTTCAAAAATGCTTTTTTTCTTAAATTTTAACTAGGTGCTCATTTATGACAGATTTGGCCAAGATATCATCTCTCCACTGCTGTCTGTGAAAGAGTTGAGAGACATGGGAATCACTCTGCATCTGTGAGTTCTAACATATTTCTAATAGTGACATTTGTTTTCAGATACATTATGTTAGAGATATATTTGGCCACCCCGAAATCAAATTATTAAGGGACATTTATACAGAAAATAATACTAGCTGCAGTACTTGTATAAAACAATGTATTTTTCTCTTACCTTCTTTTATCTGTTTACTTCTGAATTTAAAAATTCTCAACTGAGGCTTTATCATTTCAGAATTTAAATTTTTCTCTTTTGTGTCTTTTTATATAGACTGGTTTACCCTCTTATGTAAAGGAAAAGATCTGGTTGTGTTAAGGTCTTTTCCATCTCTGAAAATTTTTTATTCCTTCAGTTTAAATATACTTTTTAAAAAGAAGAATATCTAAATTAGTTTATCATTAACATGAAAAATATAAGTATCTTAAGAAATAATGACTTAATCACCATAGGAACTGTCTGTTGTCTTCTTAACTACTCAGTATATTTGATTATATTCTGGTATGTTTGATAAGTAAAACAAATGCACTGCTTTGTACACTTGGCTGAATAGAACATTTGGAGAAGGGCTGTATTCATGCATAAATACTACTACTTTTATGTACTGAAGGAGTCCAGTTTTAAAGTATTCTAACCTATTTGCATTTTGTTCTTTTTATGATGTTATAACCAATTCTCATTCTATTATCTTATGGTATATTGGAGTGAAACGTGCCCTTTTAGTGGGAATGTGGTTTTAGATTTCCAGTAAGTAACATATCAAAATGTAGTTCAATTCTTCAATTCTTCAATTTTATGTTGAGCATTTGTTTTAAATTAATAGAATATTATATTGCATCAATTCTAAAATATATTTTTCACTTTTTTACATTTCTGAAATTAGGATCTATCTTCTAATTAATGGTATGTCATGGTTAAATGGGAGCATTTTTCTGTCAATTTTAACAAATTCTTTTAATAATATGTTTTAAAATTGATAGCACCTTAGGTTTGATGAAATATGGAATATGGATTTTCCTTTCATTTTTATTCCAGTGTTAAAGTAAAAATTTGTTATTGTTAATGTGTTCCTCCTTCTTACCTGAATATTTGGCTTGATGTCATCCTTGGAAATGGTGGTTGATTACCAAGCATTGGTTACTGTTGCTGCCTTACTGATTAATTCCTTTATTTTTCCAACAGAGAGATTAAAGTTTATAGAGTTTTAAGTGATTGTCCCATGATTGTACAGCTAGTTAGTAACAGTGTTTAGATTGCCTGACCATAAGTTCTACTGTTTGCTGAACCATAATGGTTCAGTAACAGTGACTAACAGAGGTGAGCCTTAGTACCTCCTTAAGGGGTGACAAGGTAGCCTGCCAGTTTGAGAGTAATAGATTCTTAAAGATTTTTTATTTATTTATTTGAAAGAGAGAGAGATCACAAGTAGGCAGAGAGGCAGGCAGAGAAAGAGGAGGGAGCAGGCTCCCTACTGAGCAGAGAGCCCGACTTGGGCCTCGATCCCAGGACCCTGAGATCATGACCTGAGCTGAAGGCAGAGGCTTTAACCCACTGAGCCACCCAGGCACCCAAGAGTAACAGATTCTTTCTGCCCACTGTTTCTGTTGTCACCAGAACATGAAAAGATCACACAGCTACCCTTGTGAATTTCTGTGCATGGTGCCTCTGACTATTCTCCCCTGTCTGCTGAAGAATAGTTTGTCAGTTACTTTATACACTGCAAGCTGGTTTAGGCTGATTAATAATTCCAAGTTTCTGGTGGTTGTAGCCCTTTGGGCAATTGGACAACCAGCATAAGAAGGTAACAGACAATGCCTGCCCTAACAGTGTAATCATTCTGGTGTCAGTAGCAGCAGCCAAACAAATGAAAGGAAGTTACTAGATGCACACACAGTGGCAGCCTCTTTCACTTTCTTATAGAGAGGTGACTACAGTATCGTGTATGGAAGCACGTGTAGGAAGATTGTATGTAGACAATTGTTCATAGGATGACTACAATATTGTACAAATAGCATGTTGTCCTATTTCCTGATAGAAGTATAGCAGAATCTTACAGTGAAGAATAAAAACATTTTGTGATTTGATACTGGGATATTTGAATCAAGATACTCCTTGGATTATAGGAGAAAACTATCAAGTGATATAATCTATGAGATGCCTAGGTGATCTCTTGTTCATTCCCTTACGATGCAATAAATATTAAAAAAAATAGATTGACTTAAAATTTTAAGGAAGCATTCATACACCTTTCATTTTAAAAATATAATATTTGCTTTCATTTATGGTTTAAAATTTTTCATTATTTTTAAAGACTCTTCTAGCTTTCTGTTTGCCTTCTTACAGAACTGTACTTTTCTCCCACTCACCCTCCCCCAACCACATTTCTATGAACACTGGAAATAAAATTGATATTAAATGTGCTTTACTTCTTCTTTAGGAAGAATATTGGTATTTCTATACCAGGTGATTGTAGTAGATGAGATGAAAACTGACATTAGAATCTTACTAATAAATAATATTAGCTCTGATACAAGGAGAAAGCTGGGTTAAATGATTAATTTCACTGAGCACTTATAGTGTACTGGTCTCCTTTTCCCTGAACTGGTGAATTCCTAGTTTGAGAAATACTGTTTAAACTATATTTTTAGATAAGTGATTAAGAAAAAAGTGAATTTTTTGTTCTTTATTTCTTTTAGTCTTTTGCACTCTGATCGAGATCCTATACCCGATGTTCCTGCGGTGTACTTTGTAATGCCAACTGAAGAAAATATTGACAGAATGTGCCAGGTAATATGAGTTCTTAATTTCCTGCCCCTGTAATATGGAAACAGGTTTTTTTCCAAAAAGTTTCTTAGATATCTGGATGCTTGGGTAGCTTAGTCGGTTAAGCATCTGCCTTTGGCTTAGGTTCCTGGGATCGAATCCTGCACTGGGCTCCTTGCTCAGCGGGGAGCCTACTTCTCCCTCTGCCTGCCGCTCCCCCTTCTTGTCCGCTTTCTCTCTCACAAATAAATATATAAAATCTTTTTTAAAAAAAGTCTTAGATTTCCAGTATGAAAAATCAGAAATTATCTACTCAGTTACCTGCTTTGATTTTTGAGATTATCTTTGAATTTTAAAGAGACTAAAAGGTTTAAAATTTTTTGGCTTAAGAAGCATATTGATTAAATACTTACCCTGGCTTTAAAAACCACAAAATCTAACTATACGTATCTTTTTAAAAAGATTTTATTTATTCATTTGAGAGGGAGAGCACCAACAGCAGGAAGGGGCAGAGGGAGAAGGAGAAGCAGACTCCCTGTGGGGCAGGGAGCTCCACAAAGGGCTTAATTCCAGGACCCTGAGATCATGACCTGAGCTGAAGGCAGACGCTTAACCAACTGAGCCACCCAGGCATCCCAGGAAATCTAACTATATTAACTTTAAAAATAGAGTTTTCTTTTTCTTTTCTTTTCTTATTTATTTATTTGTTTGTCTATTATCTTTTGTTTGTTTGTTTGTTTGTTTATTTGACAGAGAGAAACAGCCAGAGAGGGAACACAAGCGGGAGTGAGAGAGGGAGAAGCAGGCCTCCCACTGAGCAGGGAGCCCGATGCAGGGCTTGATCCTGGATCTCTGGGATCATGACCTGAGCCGAAGGCAGTCGCTTAACCAACTGAGCCACCCAGGCGCCCTGAGGTTTATTTTTCTAAGATACTAGGAAGTCTGGGAGTAGGAAGTCCAAGCTGTTATGGTAGTTTTATGAAGTAGTCAAACACTCTGGCTCCTTCTGTCTTTCTGCTCTGTTGTCTTCGGTTTCTCCTTTTCAGTGTCTTGATTGTTGTTTCCTGGATGTTGCTGAAGCTAAAATCACATCTATGTTCAAGGCCAGAAGGGGGAAATAAATTATGCCAGTTCTAACTGTTCATTTTAATCAGGAAAGCTAAGATTTTCCAGAAATGCCCAGAAGACTCTCATTTATTTATGTTTCACTGGATAGAATTCACTTCAAAGGAGGTTGCAACAGTTAATATTTAAATGAGTCTATTATCCCCAGATAAAATCTGGATTCTTCTAGCAAGGAAGAAGGGGAAAATGGGAATTAGATAAGTAGCTAACAGTGTCTGGCACAAACTCACAAGCGTCTTGTTACTGACTGTTGAATCAAATTACTTCAGTTGATCCTTGATCAACAGTTTGAACTATGAAGGTCCACTTACAGGCAGATTTTTTTAAAGTACAGTATTGTAAATGTATTTTCTCTCCCTTACGATTTTTCTTTTAAAAAAAAAAAACAAAAAACATTTTATTTATTTGACAGAGAGAAATACAGCTAGAGGGGGAACACAAGCTGGGGGAGTGAGAGAGGGAGAAGCAGGCTTCCCACGGAGCAGGGAGCCTGATGTGGGACTCAAACCCAGGACTCTGGGATCATGACCTGAGCCGAAGGCAGGCACTTATCCACTGAGCCATCCAGGCGCTCCCCTTATGATTTTTCTTAATCTTTTTTCTAGCTTACCTTATTGTAAGAATATAGTATATAATACATATAACATACAAAGTATGTGCTAATTGACTATGTTACAGTAAGTCTTCTGGTCAACAGACTGTTAGTAGTTAATTTCTTGGGGAATCAGAAGTTACACACCAATTTTCAACTGTGCAAGTTGTTCAAGGTTGATAGTATTTGTTTTTTTTTTGTTTTTTTTTTCCCTCAGGATTATTTATTGTGATTGTTTTTTTGGTTTTGTTTTGTTTTTATTGTTACTAAAATTTTTTTTTTTCCAGTGTTTCAAGATTCATTCCCCATTCCCCACACCCAGTGCTCCCCGCTTTAGGTGTCCCCAGTACCCACCACCAGGCTCTCCCATCCCTCCACCCCCCTCCCTCCAAGTCCCTCAGTTTGTTTCTGTGTTCAAAATCTCTGTTGTTTCGTTTCCCTCCCTAGATTACCCTAGTTCCCATTTGC